>JAUELF010283324.1:0-10344 GCA_031471495.1 Clinocardium nuttallii | reverse complement strand
ATATAGCATTTTCTATTTATAGCACGAGTCTGTACATGTATATCATACAGGGAAAAACACCACGCCGGGTACCTGTGATATTATGTATATATAGCATTTTCTATTTATAGCACGAGTCTGTACATGTATATCATACAGTGAAAAACACCACGCCGGGTACCTGTGGCTAAGGTTGGAGAATGTTCCGTAGAAGGATTTGTCTTTGACGTCGAAACGGGTAAATACATACTATAAACTATTGTAGAATAAGGAGATGTTAACGACACAGGTACATTATCACTCTTAATGATATGCCAAATATAACAGCTCGAAGTCTTAAACACATTGTTGGAACGTCGTATAGGTCAAATGAAAACATTGTGGTAAAAGAGAGAATACATGACACATCATTTTAAACTATTGTAGAAAATAGAGATGATAACGAGACAGGTTTATTATCACTTTTATTGGTATGCAAAACATAACAGCTTAATATTTGAAAACATTGTGGGAACGTCGTATGGGTTTAATCGAAATATTGTGTTAAAGGGAGGAAACTAATAATATGTAATCCTTTCATTTAAGCTGCTTGACGTGTCATTCGGGAGGTATTCCCAAACGTGGGGTTGAAAGGGTGTACATTACACTAGGCACAAACTGTTTGGCGACATGTGCAACAGGTCGGTTTAGAGGAGACTGACCGACTTGGTATGCACATGTTTAGCCGTATCTTGCTGTCGCTCAAGTTCCTGCCCGCAGAGCATATTAGATCTATTCCAACACTCGAGAAGATGGCGATGGTCCATTTCGGAATTTTGAAGTAGCACTTCTCATGCACTGTTTCATTGACGTGAGATGTCAAAGAGGTATGAGTGTTTGATTTGATTCCAGTTTTAGCATTTCTGTATCATATATGTGCATTACTTTGTATATAACGCAGGACTATTTTGTGATGAGGGATGCCTAACTATATGACTCAGGTTGTATTGATTTATAAGCCCGGTGACAAATTAAAACGCGATGCTATAATGAAATTTCTTGGGGTTTTATTTACTTTGGTTTTACGCCGCTTTCAACAGCTATGATTATATCGCGGCTGACAGAAAAAAACAACATTGGTCCCACACCTTTTGTTAGCATCGAGATAAAAAGAATGTGTACGGTATGAAACCAATACCGCCCTGCTCATTTTACTGTTATAAATGCATAGTAACGACGTGAGACGAATCGGGAGTCTGGGATAACAGTAACGGCCGAAATTCGCGACCATTCGCCCGTTAACAGACAACAATAATACCATTTAGTCGAATCCAATAATTGTGTTATTTCAGCAGCGCTCTGCGGAAATCAATAGTTATGCATTTGCGACGAGTGTAGATCTTGATCAGCCGGCACATCGTAGCCTTGCTCCGTAATGTTTGCAAATGAGTCCCAGAAGTTTTAAAGAGTCACCTATTAAACAATATCCATTTGGACGATTTAACCTGAAAGCGCAGGCATGCCTGTCATAATAATGCTAATAGTTGTTTTCGTTGTTCCCTGTTAGTATTGTTATTGTTGAAGACGAATGGCACTAGTCGCAATGATTGGCCAAAAAGATTAATGGCCGAGCCGGGATTCGCCAATCTAAAGCAAGACATAAAGTGGTACTACTGGCGGTGTCGTCTTGGCGCTCAGGAGTGCGGACTTAACCATTACACTCAAGATAAAAACAACGAAGAAGTACTGTTTTTTGACGCCGTAATATAGCTGATATATTACTGAAGGCTGTAAAAAAGCAAACAAACAAAACAAATATAAGTGTTTGAAACGGCTTCATCCTTAATCAATAGAGTGACGAAACAAATAATCTCAACTTTATGTTTAATATCTTTATTATCTGCTCTTTGTATATAATGCATGTGAATACAATTATATGTAATATAAATTTTTCTTTGCTCAAGATCATTCTCCCGTCTTCGTTTCTTGTAAGGTTACTATGCCATATGGTCGGCGTTTACTTTCCGTCTGAAAATAGAACAAAAATGCAGAAACAACTATTTGTCACGAAAAACATTGTGATAGATAAGTGACTTCGCCAACAATGCATATAGCAGTCGGACCCGATATCTACTTTTGTCTGATTCTTCAAATTTGAAGGAAAGGTGGAAAAGAAACTATAAATGCTTTAAACAAACTGATTTGGAGAGACAAAATAACAGCCTGAATAGGTGGTTGGTATGTCTACCGATCTTAATTTGCAACCTATGATTACAAAATCTAAATTTAGAAAACAATATTTGAGCCGTCCCGGGATAAAACTAACGTTATAACCTCTGCGTAATGTATCGATCCGGATCAGCCTGCGCAGTCCGGTAGACTGATCCGGGCCGACCATTTTCGTCTCAGGGGGATAGAGGTATAGAGTTCTGATTCCTGAAACAGTAAATCCACAGTAGACGAAAAGTCTCTATCCGGGTAAGCCTGCGCGGCATGCTTAGGCTTATTCGGGTCGATACATTACGCAGAGTCCACAATGTTGGTCTTCTCGCGTGACGGCTCATTTTATGTTTATACGGTACTCGAACAACTTACGTTTACAGACACAGACCGGACACCAGTTCTCATCAAACGTGGAACATCCGTCAGTTACCGGACAGTCCAGAGGGAAGTCGGGACAGATTCCTGAAAGGTTAATAAAGGAAATGATGTACAGTCAACTATATACGTTTATAACGATATCAATAGGAAGGGAACTGCTTATACCTTTACATGTAGCGAAGGGAATATCGAAAACCATATGAGCCGTCCAGCGAAAGAAAGCAACATTATGGCATCTGCGAAATGTATCGACCTGATCAGCCTGCATTATCCGCGCAGACTGATCCGGGCCGACACATTCCTTCTCAATAGGATAGAGGTATAGAGTAATGATTCATTAAATAGAAAACCCACAGGAGGTAAAACGTGTCTACCCGGGTTAGCCTGCGCGGCATGCTTAAGCGGATCAGGATCGACACTTAACGCAGCGTCCATAATGTTGGTTTTCTCGCGAGACGGCTCATATACATGTACAGTTCACTCGGTTTACTACGATATCAATAGGAACTAACTTGCTCATAGCTAAGGAAATGTCGAAAGTCGACACCATTTATAACGAGATCAACTAGAATTGAAGGGAATGTTGGAAACAATGTACAGTATATTCCGATAAACGAGTTTAATTAAAACGAACTATTAATTAAAGCCAATGAATGGGGTCGATTAGATCGGTTTATTTCTGATAGCGAAGAAAATGTCGAAGAGAATGATGGGATTAACGGCCAAACCACGGTAGCTAAGGCGGTAGCGATGTGGGCTGTCAGTCCTAGGCTTGTGAGTTCAAATCCTAGCTAGGCCAACATTTTCCCGACGTTTGACAAAAGAAACTGTGACAAACGTCATTCGTCTTTCACCAAAGGGCTAATAGTCTATGTTGAAAAGCAGCCAGTTGCTCGGGAAGTATGTTGTGTGGAGAACTGGTTCGAGAAAACCAAGAAACACATGGTTGGCTGTCGTGACACGACAGAACAAATGTTAAAAAACGGCGTAAAAGTTAATCAATCAATCAATCAAAACATTAAAACTAACAAATCATACCATTCCATGTTGTTGTAGGACCCTTACGTGTAGTTGTTTGTACCATAGGTGTTCCCGTTACTGATGTTGGCTAACAATGAAAGAATGAGAGAATAAATAAAACATGGGAGTAGCTACATGTATATATAAATTCCATGACTTCATCTTTAACCCGCACGCTTTTACATACGTCATGTGCATACAGTATGTATGTAATTCATACAAATTGAATATTGCTTAAAGTGTTCATTCGTCCTAAGACAAGCGCGTCAGTCACAGGACATGCCAGCTCTGCGTC
The DNA here is from genome assembly GCA_031471495.1 of Clinocardium nuttallii. Taxonomy (NCBI): domain Eukaryota; kingdom Metazoa; phylum Mollusca; class Bivalvia; order Cardiida; family Cardiidae; genus Clinocardium; species Clinocardium nuttallii. The sequence continues at coordinate 6,470 of JAUELF010283324.1, read as the reverse complement.
AGTCACAGGCCATGCCAGCTTTGCGTCAGTCACAGGACATGCCAGCTCTGCGTCAGTCACAGGACATGCCAGCTCTGCGTCAGTCACAGGACATGTCAGCTCTGCGTCCAGTGACAAAGACAAGCATACACGTTAGTGGGACCACTTCAAGCGAAAATAGGTCGGTATACCGATCATGAATCGTTCCTTTCCGTGGGTTTACGAACGTTGTTTGATCATAATAAGTTTTAATTGTGACACGTTCTTTTCTTAATATAGATCCGTATTGACATTGGCGACTATTTTCAAGTGCAGTCTTCAAGTGACGTCACGAGTTCATGTTTTATAAATCATCACACAACTTAAGAACAGAGCTCTAGCCTATTGCATGTTCACTATTTGACCTAAACAACCTATGGTGTGTGTACTCAGTGAGACGATTCTTTTGGGTGTCCACAGCATGGGTTTTATTGAGTGCTTACAGAGATATCGTGGATTCAAGAATTGTTTATTCTACATTATCTTGTCTTCTGTATGTAAGAAAACAAACCTTTGTGTAACCAGGGGCGGTGGGCCGTGTTGGCTGCGTTGGTTGGGTAGGCTGAGTAGGTTGGGTAGGCATGGTTTGTTTCTGTGTCGGCTGGGTGGGTTTAGTCTGGGCCGCCGTGGGCTGAGTCGGTAACGTCTGAGCTGCCTGGTGGCTGAAATTTACAATTTAAAACCTTATTTATGTAACGTCGATCCTTTAAACAAAGTCCCTGAGTTGTTATAATTAGTTCTTGTTCTGCCTTTATTAAGCCAGAATAACATCCAGGTTACACATTTATGTAATATGGTACCCGGCGTACTATAATAAAACAATAGTACATTAAGATTGATTACCTCCCTTGAGTTCACACTGTCGCATATTAGGGATCGGAAATGGCTAATCAAAACAGGCAGACTTCTGCCCCTGTGATTTTCCGAGACTTCGGACGAGATTTCATAGCATATGGGTAAACCGCTAGCGTGTCTTCATATAAAGCGATCCTGATACACGAAAACAGATTTCATCTTATTATATTTAGTTTTTCTAAACAATTTAATTTTGCCTAAGATTAAGTGTGACAGTTTGGCATAACGCAAAACGCTACCTGTAATGTTAAATGCATGACATGGCTGACAGTATGTCCAAAAAAACCCGGCTGACATTATCCAACACTGGCGACTTGCAAAGTAGTCTCGGCGCTTTATGGAGTAGTGTTTTTCTAAGTATTTCAAATGTCTCGTCGCTATATTGAGTAGTGTTTTTCTAAGTATTTCAAATATGAGAGGCGAACAGTGTAGACCAAGATAGGATAGCACGGAAGTACGGGCTTATATTGGTCTTCACATTTCTCAATTGTAGTTTAAAGTCGTGCACACTAGTATGTACATGTGTTGTTAAGTCGGGGTAAGAGTAAGTTAAAGGGCACAACATCTGCGATGCAACTTATAAACCATGCAATCGTGTTTGATATGCAACGTAAAGATAATTTAAACCCAGTACCAATTGTAGACACATGCTGACGCATAAGAGGCAGAAATATTTTAGAATCAAGCACTCACGCATATTGTCACATTGATTTTAACTCTATTTGATAATTATTTTTCCAAATGTTTACCAAAATGTTTTTAAAAGTCATTTACTACAGATCCGATGTATGTTGGAAAGGTTTAAGTGAATTTTCAAAAGGGCATGCCTACCTGCCACTACCAGATGACGACGAATTCTTGGCCCCCGAGTTTTGACTTGAGCCCGACCCTGACTGCGAAGACGAAGAACCACCTGATTGTTGACTCGAGCTGCCGCCCGAAGAATGGCTCGAGCTACCTCCCGACGTCTGACTGGAATGTCCACCAGAATGTACGGACGACGATGCCTTCGTTGTAGCTTAAATGTAAGGTGGAAATAAATAAACCAATTGGAGACCGGTTCAGTTGTGAAGTGTTTAGAACGTCCGCCCAGTTAGGGGAGGTTACCGGGGTGTTAGCTATCCGATTTGGTCGTATTAAACATTTAAAAATGTTATTACTGGATTGCCTCATTGGTGCTCTAGACTGGGGCTTAGCATTTAGACTGGCCCAACGGTTTCGTGATATACTTTTATTGATTCGAGCTTAGGCGTTTTGCAATGGTATATCAGTTATATCACGGCTACCAATTCACCTTACGTGTGTTGTCTGACTTCTCGCATTTAACTAACTTAATAATTGTCCAAACGCAAGAAGCTACCTTCCAACACATACTATTTAGCCCTCTTGCGGAAGACGAACAGCCATAGTCACAATGACTTTTGTCAAATCATGGGAAAGAAAATGAATGGTCGTTAAATGTAGTTAACTGAATACCTTTATGAGTTGCGGTTGTTGGCTTGACAGTAGTGGTGGGTTTCGGCGTTGTGGTTGTAGTCGGTGTTGTATGTTTCTTTGTCGTGGTTGGTTTGGTGGTCGGTTTATGTGTTCGTCTTTGGTGTGTCACTTTGGCTGTTGTCGGCTTTGTTGTTGGCTTTGTTGTCGGCTTTGTTGTTGGCCTATGTGTTCGATGGTGGTGCGTTACCGGTTTCTTGGTTGTATGGGCAGCCGTTGAAGCCTTGGCAGCCGTTGAAACCTTGGCAGTCTTTGTTGTGTGTTGGTTGCTATGCTGGGTGGACGACGCACCAGAAGTATTCGACGTGTTATTTTTAGTTCCCGATTGGGATGACGATGAACCGTGTGAACTTGAGGAACTAGAACCAGAATGTCCGCTTCCATGGGTACCATTTGTACCGGAAGTACTGTTCGAAGCTTTTGAACCAGACTGTTGGGATGATGACGATGAACCGGAAGTGATCGAGTTGTTACCTTTATAGAATAGAACATAATAAAATATTAAAATGAACGTATATGTAATGTGATTCCATGTTTAGTTAATAAAAAAATATTACCTGTTTAGTGGCTATAGTCAATTTTGTAAAAATGTATGATATATTTGCAATACTGACGCAGTGGAGGCACTGCATGAGTTTAAAAGAAATTTAAAGCAATTGGACTGTAAATGTTAACAAAATTAATGTGAATATATTTAGGAAATGAAGTGTTTTGAAAAAAAAATACACTTAGAAATAAAAAGGTGTAACAATTGAACATATCTGAACACTTTATATGTACATGACTCTATCTGGGTTTGTTGTTTTCCTGCACTTTATCCAAACATCACATGCATATAAAGGGCGAAGCATTGTAATCTATGAACGCCTGTATGAATGTTACTAGTAACTAAGACGTCTGTCTATGTCAGCTTTAAAAGCTTTAATCATCTGTTTAAATTGAAAATAAAACGTCTGTTCTGTAAAAGGAAGCCAATTCCCATGACATATTCTAAGATTGTAACCCTTTACCTGCCGAATTGCACAATGTACACTCTTCCATGTTACACATAGGACTTGTTTGTCGTCCAATAGAACATTTGGTAAAATGTAATGTCTCAGTGGCAAACAATTCAGATTGCTATAGAGGCGGCTCGTGACGAGCTGTCTCATCTGAATCTGCATTGATTATTGATTACAAAAACTTTTAAAACCCTTTGGCAGCGAACCCGTGTAATATCAGCTTTAGAAGTTAAAATACAACAAAATAAAGTAAGACCCTATCTGTTCTAAACTTAACCAACGATTTGATTATTTACCGGAATGACCCGATGACCCGGAAGTGTTTCCACCGGAAGATGTCGACGATGAATTTTGACTTCCGCTGTGTCCGCCATTGTGACCTCCGTGCTGACTTGACTGAGCCGAGGTCGTATTTTGACCTCCGCTAGAACTGTGACCGGAACTGGACGAAGAGGAACTTCCACCGTTTGAAGACGAGTGTGAGCTGTTGGATCCTCCGTGTGTCCCGCTACCTGCTTTACCTAGAACAAAAATAACGTAAGTATGGTACCCTGCGTACTGTCGTACTGGCAGGAACCAACAATGGCGAATAGATTGATAAACTCCCCTTATATTTTCAGAAGCTTTACAGTAAACCATTACACATTACACATTGATGTTTACAATCAATCCATAAGTAATGAAGCAAACTACATTCAAAGTTTGAAAGGTTAACCGGTTGTTCCACATCATGGTTGTCTCTATAGTCTATAGTCGCAGCAATTATTTGCAGATGCTCATACCTATACTATAATGATAGGGGCAGATTGAACCAGACTTATTAAATGGAAGAGTTCATTATTACTGTTTGAGAGCAATCTCAATGAACTCAGACCCAGAACGTTCTTTGAACGCTTGTTCGAACGACCTCTACTGCAGCAAAGTAGTGGTCGAGCTTCCGCTCAGGGTGAGGGAGGTTCCAGGTTCGTTTCCTGGTCGAGTTATACCGAATACAGCCGAACCAGTTCATTAAGACCACCCTGGAACATCAATCCCTGTATACAGCGAGCATACTTATAGTTTCCCTATTACTTACTGTTTATATAAATGGCTCCGTAATTTAAGACCACTTGTGACGTGAACAAAGACCAGGTTGTTTATTGTCCCATTGATGGTCTTTAAACACAGGTAAGACTGTTCAATATATTTCCACCATTGGCTCTCAGGATTGTGTTGTTAGTATTATGAGTTTTTTAAGTGTAGTTAATACACTGAAGAGGATAGATTGACCAGTGGTACCGGTAACTCAATTCACAAAGGAAACACCGTGATATATATAGCTAAACAATGGCGTAAAACAAAACTAAAAAAGAGTGTTCATTTTTTAGCTAAATTTAAAAAAGTTAACACGGATATTGCGTCTCCTTGTTAAAATAGAATTAGACTTTGCACACACTGATGGCATAAACATGTTCATCCATCCACCCAAACAAAGCGGTTATAATAAGCGACTGTTACCTGAATGTACGACGTGTACGTCGTGACTGACATTTTTACCATTCTGTGTCACAGTCGTATCGATGGTCCTGTTAACTTCAATACCGTCAACCTTAACAATGGTCGTATTAACGACCGTCACCTTGTTCCCCGAGGTAGTTCTGTCAGCCGACCATGACGTCTCAATGAGTGGCGCTTTGTGCCAACTGCTAGACGAACTGTTCTGGGAGCTTGACTGGTTATTTGCTTTCGCGTTAGAAGCTGCCGCTTGTGTTGACGTCATTTGACGCTGAGTTGTTGCCTTTGTGGTGGTCGTGGTGGTTGTTGCCTTTGTGGTGGTCGTGGTGGGTTTGGTTGTTGTAGTTGTTGGTTTTGTGGTAGTAGTGGTGGGTTTGGTTGTTGTAGTTGTTGGTTTTGTGGTGGTTGCTTTAAAGAAAATATATGAGCCTTCAAAGGGGGGAGATACAAGTTGGCAATAATGAACGTCGTCTAACCAGAATTTGAGCCGTCCCGCGGGAAAACCAACATCATGGCATCTGCGTAATGTATCGACCCAGATCAGTCTGCACTGTCCGCGCAGACAAATCCGGGCCGACACATTCCGTCTCAGGGAGATATAGGTATAGAGTAATGATTCCTGAGACAGGAGGCAAAAAGTATCCATCCGGTTAAGCCTGCGCGGCATGCTTAGGCTGATCAGAGTCGACACTTTACGCAGAGACCATAATGTTGGTTTTCTCGCGAGACGGCTTATATGGGCTGCGTTATACGAAAACCAACCGTAAGGCATTTGCGACAAATGTTGATCCAGATCATCAAGCTCATGCGCAGTCTGATCGGGTTCTGCACTGTTCGACAGTTATTCAGCGAGAATGATTTGTTATTATTATAATAATAATTATTATAACTTTTGAGTTGTTAAGTATACTCTTTCTCCTGATTAAGACGTTTTGGAGCTGATTTTATTTGAAAACATCTTTTTGATCAAGAATTTACTCCTTACTGCAGACATTTTCTCATTTTCTTATTTTGAGCGACCGTCTTAAATCGGGATCACAAATTAACCCAATCAACTGTCTTTGTTCAATAGTCTAATGGCTTGGTAGTTTATTCGGATGATACATGGTAATTTTGTAAACTTTACTTCGAGACACCCGGCATCGTTCGTGTATATTTAGCCATTATAGGGTTGAAAAGATATATGTATTTGATTCATATATGACATGGTAACTGTATAATTGCATTTTTGTATTTTATCACAATTGTTATGATTTGGTTACATGATTGGATCTACTGTTAAGGTACTGATATTTGAGTAGTCTTAATTTGCCCTTCATTTATTTATTAAATAGCCTTTTCAATATAATGTTTGTACTGTTCATTTATTTTAAATCGAATCAAACGTTCGCCGAACGTAATGGAGAATTTAGTTTTCATTATTTTACAAATTCAATTTCTCCTATCCCTTTCCCTCATACGACAATTATGCAGCAGACGACTTTGAACATATTTGGTCAAAAAATAGAAAATCTCTAAAATTGAATGGATAACCCATGACTAAAAGTGGAACACATTGTGTCAAAATTCTTTTGTCACTATGTTTTCAAAAAGCCGTCTGCTGCAGAG
>JAUELF010283313.1:0-10344 GCA_031471495.1 Clinocardium nuttallii | reverse complement strand
CTGATGATGCATCAGTGTCAGGATGAATGATACCTGGAGTATTGGTGATTTACCTATAACCTCGTTATGTAACATAGCTGATGATGCATCAGTGTCAGGATGAATGATACCTGGAGTATTGGTGATTTACCTATAACCTCGTTATGTAACATAGTCGATGATGACAGCGGCGTAAAACACCGTTCAAACAAACTTCGAATGATTAGGTTAAGAACAACAACTTAATATAGACTTTTAATAACTACAACTTTCATCCATTGTTATGGATAGATAGATTTTATTCAGGAAAAAGGGCAATTTGCCCAACATACTATTTTGTTTTAACAAGGCAAATGGCAGATAATGTTTGGAAATATCCTATATTCTTTTTTCTCCCCGTTTGGATGACAAACGGCTTTACAAAATCTAGTGTAGTTATAACAAATTACTAGGATAAATATCATATTTATATCAGTCATTTGAGAGAAGAAAAAAACAAAAAATACATGTATATTATATTTTTTGTTATGTTTGGTTTGTTTTTCTTTCATACTGATGTATGTGTTAAATAAAATATTTTGTATTTTGACGACGAAACTGTATGTGTTCAATCTATTTTTTACACACAATTTCACCTCTGTTTTTTTTTTATCCTGATAGAACATCTTATAGACTTTTTTAGATCTTTTCCCACAAACAATACAACCCTTTCCCACCTGCAGACATATTTTGACGCAATAGCAGCAGACGACTTTTGAACACAGTGTGGTCAAAGGTAAAATTGCTCATGATTAGCAATTTCTCCTTTGGCCGCAATGTTTTCAACTTTATCTAACGATTAAGCTATCTTTTATGTGGATTTTTCAGGTTTTTGACACAATTTTTTCAAAGTCGTCTGCTGTAGATGTGTTGTATGTGGGAAAAGGGTTAAGACTCAATGAAGCAGACATAGAGCGTAATTTATATTAATTGTTTCGCAATTGATGTAAACTCAATTAGTTTAAACTATAATATCGCCTTAAAGTTTTTGGTGAGTATAACTATTTAACATTGAACACAATGGATATATCAATTATAAACCTAACGCGAAACGATACACCTGTGATGGCGGCGTGACGTTTAGAACTATATTGTACGCTCATCACAAAAACAAACAGACCATCAGGCCTTAAAGACCAGCTTAACCCCAAATCATCTTGCGCAATCGTGCCAACCGACCGGCCAGGGTCTTCTCTCTGTGATGTCTAGTCGTTAAACATCCATAAATCCACAAGAGGACGATTTGACCGAACACTGATTGTGCAAGTATGCAATAGGACCGTAAAAAACAAGCAATGTTAACCTGTTTCCACAAACAACAATATGCAGCAGACGACGTAAACCCTTTCCCACCTATAGACGCATTTTGACGCATCTGCAGCAGACGACTTTTGAAAACATCGTGACAAAAGAACAAATTGCTCAATACGAGCAATTTCTCCTTTTTGCCACACTGTTTTCAACGTTTTTCAGTAATTATACCTACAATTATATAGAATTTCAATTTGTTTAGAAGACATTTTCAAAGTCGTCTGCTGAAGATTCGCTGTATGTGGGAAAGGATTAAAAACATTTAATAATACTATATATAATCTCTATGAATAAAATACAAATTAATGAATAAAGTTGAGATGAGTATTACAAGAGGAGAAAATACTCAATATGTGCAATTTCTCCTTTTGCCACAATGTTTTCAAAAGAATTCTGATTGTAGAGGCATCATAACGCGTCTATATGTTGAAAAGGATGAACACCTGCTAAGCTCAATATTCGTGTTATGTGGCCTTTATAGATAGAGTGCCAAAACATCTTATATTTCTATTGCTAAATGCAGTAGTAACGTTTGTTTAGAATAATGGAATTTATATATATGAGCGGTTCCACAAGAAAACCAACAATAAGGACTCTACGTAATGTATCGACCCAGATCAGCCTGTGCAGTCTGTGCAAGCTGATCTGGGCCGACACATTACGTCTGAATGGTATAGAGGTATACAGTATTGATACATGAAACAGGAAATCTACAGGAGGCGAACAGTTTGTGTCCGGGTTAACCTTCGCGGCATGTTTCGGCTGATCCAGTTTCTGTCCGGGTTAACCTTCGCGGCATGTTTAGGCTGATCCAGTTTGATGGTTAACGCGGAGATCACAATGTTGGTTTACTCGCTGGACGGCTCATACACGTTTTATCCTCGTGTCTTATATTTCACTTTATAAATGAAAAGAATAATGTACTCAGAATAACGTTTTATTCAAATAGTTTTTACCCCCATGCTCCCCCTCCACCCCCCCCTCCCCCCGCCCCTCCCCCTAAAGTTATATTAGATAAATAATAAACTATTGTTCCATTCAAAATCTTAACAATTTAGTTTTTTCTAATTTCAGCATAATTATTAGAGCATAATTATTAGAATAATTGGGGAAATAAATATGCACACTAAATTCCGAATGAGAAATACTGACTATACAATTTCACAGACCATTTTGATAAATACATCCTGTGTTTATAGTCAGTTCGTGTTTTAATGACTTCTACGTCTTAGTTTGACGATAATGTGTATCTTTCCTTTCGGAATTCTATTGGTATTTACGTAATTTCGGATATTCACGCGACGATAAGATCACGTATATACATGTAAGTATCCATTTTGAACAGATCCAAACGTGGATTCAGTGGGTTGGGGTTAAAACGCCGTTTCAACTGTTCTTCAGTCATATCGTTCATCTACTCATGTGTCTCCTGGTTAGCTCACACCAGTACCTTACAATCAACTGGTTGCTTCTTTTCCACATAGACTATTACCCATTGGTGGAATACGAATGACGTTTGTCACAGTGACCTAAGATCCCAACGTAAACGCAAGTCTTCTTAAAAATAATAATGTTTTTAACTTTATGAATAAAGAACGAAATTAGAATGGTCTGTAAAACAATTGTTCTGACAAACGTTGTAGAAAATTGATATTATTTATATGAGCCGTAACGAGCTATACTTTAATGTATAGAGATGCTGTATTTTGTTCTCCGACAGTATATAAATAATCATATCAGGTAAAAAGGCACTTTGTTGTTATCCTAGAAGGCGAACACCAATTATCTTATATTCTACCGTCCTCTTGGTAAAATGGTTAAAAGCGACCGCCTCGGGAGTGGTAGATTAGGGTTCGAACCCCTTTTTCGAGTCATACCAAATACTTTAAAATTGATATTAATGACTTCCCTCCTGGACACTGCGGGTAGAGCATTACGACACATGGATGAGTGCCAGGATAACTAATACAGGTAGAGACTAGATAAGACGGGGTGAACAGGTCTTTTCCCCACACAATTTATCTTTTAACTCAACACAATTCTATGTTGTGGGTACTCAAAAGAATCGTCTAACTAAGACGATTATTTTGAGTACCCACAATATAGGGTTTGAATGTCAAACAAGAATGTTAGAACAGTAAAAATGCTCCCTATCTGGAGCTCTGCGGTGATACTGGTTATGTATCCATGGAAACGCCTTGATGCCACTGAACTACTGTTGATAGAGATGTAAAACACCATTGCAGCGAACGCACACACTTATATACTGCGTGAAGAGCTATTCATATTGAAAACAACGCACAAACTTATATACTGCGTGAAGAGCTATTCATATTGAAAACAACGAACAAACTTATATACTGCGTGAAGAGCTATTCATATTGAAAACAACGAACGGAAACAAATGAAGCTCGGTGAAAATGTAAGAATCATCAGGGACAGAAATAAATGCTCGAATGGGTTTTGGGGAAACGGACAGGATGATCTCACACCATACTACTTTCAACTGTCGTCTACTGACGGCTGTGTTTACATCAAAAATCAACAGCAATCGCTCATGAATGCATACCAACAACTGACATGATAATTGAGCCAGTGCATGCGAAGAGGTACAAGTTTAAGTGTAAAGTCTGATAGGTATGTGCAGATTGACAAGATGATCTGAACCTACACTGTACATAAATGCCTATTTGTAGTAAGCCAACCTTTTCCCATGCATTGAGATGATTGGACCTGATTTGCTTGTCTGTTTATTGAAAATATGCATATCTGGAAAATCCAAATTATACTTATTTTAAAGCGGTGTCAAAAATGTAGATATTTAATCGAATGAGCAATCTCCTTTATCCACATTGTGGAATCCGCCGTGGTCGAGTGATTAGCGTCGGGATTTTTGAAACCGGGAGTCACGGGTTCGATCCCCAGCCGCAGCACTACGGCCATGGTAGAGCGCCTTTGGGCAAGGCACATTTTCCAGCCTATAACTGGTTCGTTTACCCAGGTATCATGAATAAGTGAACTGTCGCCGTGATATAACTGAAATAATGTTGAAAACGGCGTAAAACCCCAATAAAACAAATTATCCACATTGTTTTAAAATATCATGCAGCTGCTGTAAATGCTTATATCAGGGAAATACAGAATACATTGTGTTCGAATGTATAACCTGAATGAGACTGATGAATAAGTTCATTATTGCTTGTGGGTTCGAACACGTAGCTTTTTCGCTGCTCACTAATATAAATCATTAAACGTAGTTCGCACAGTCCATTCGTAACCCACGATAACATACCATGAATAGATTTTTCAATTGCATTTCATTTCGTAGTCTGGCTGCCAGTTCACCAATGTATTTAACACCCGATCTTAACTTTGCTGCAATAGCAAACTGATGACTGCCTAATACGGGTCGTCTCAGATTGATCTAAGCGAAAGACAATCAAATTGTCGTCTAAACAATCGTAAGATATCAACAGGAGAGATGCACGTACTAGAGAAGCAATGGTGACCGAGTACAGTTACCATTTCGATAGCGGAAGCAGTCTTTGGTTTTATCGTGCGATTGCATTGAACAGGAAAATGAGTTGCCTGCTCATATATTCGTTCTGTATATCGAGGGCTTCGTGTGAAACAGTTGTAACTAAAAACCTATTTTGAAAACCCTGGTTTAGGGCCAATATTGACCCCTTTGTAAACAATGCAAATATAGGTGCCATTGCTCAGAACGTTAGCCAAGAAAAATGATTTAACACTTATAAAGAATTTATGGCGAGGTGATTAACCTTGGTAAACAAATACCAATTTTAGTTAGAACTGTTACACGCCAAGCCCTCGATATGGTCAATAAGAGACAACATTTCAAACTATATCGTTAATTAGATCCAATATACGTACAACGAAATATTTGGGTTCTTAACAATATACTCTGTTGGTAGCGACAGGGATTATAAATCCTAGGGTCATTAGCACGGCAAACATTCTATCCGACGTTTGACTAAAGTCAATGCTGCAGACGTCATTTATCTTCCATTAACAGTCTATGTAGATAATTCATTGGAAAGACTGTTGTCTGTAGTACCGGTATAAGAAAGCCAGGCAACTAATGAGTAAATGAACTTGACGCTGTGATGAATGACGGAAAAATTGTTGAAAACGGCGTAAAATCACAACCAATTAACTTTCTTGAACACACCAGCAACAAACCGTTTTCTGGAGCTGCTAGTTAAACCACTCGTGAACATAACACGTTTTGCTGAAGCACAATTCATACACTTTATTCTTTCAGAAACACGGGGAAATATGGCGTTATCAAAGCCAGGTGTTGATCCAAAGACCGGTCTCTACAAAATTAAAACCTACAACCCTAAAACAGACTTCAAGGAATACAAAGCACCCAAGGTGTATGTGCCCCGCCTTACAAGGATCCACTCAGGGAAAAACCAAGAGAATACAAGGGACATGTAAGTCTGTTTATTTAATTAACTCGCTCCCACGTACATCGATTCCGCAGGAGAAGATTTTTAAAAATACGTCTATGAAAATAATTCCATATTGAATATATTTATAATTAATTGACAGAAAAGTGGAAATTGCTCATTACAATGTTTTAACCCTTTAGCTCATACGACAATTCTGCAGCAGACGATTTTGAAGATATGTTGTCAAAAAATGGAAAATCTCTATAATTTAATGGATAACCTATGACTAAAAGTGGAAAACATTGTGGCAAAAGGAGAAATTGCACAAAACATGTTCACGATGTTTTCAAAAAGCTGTCTGCTGCAGAGGCATCAGAAAGCGTCTATATGAGGTAAAGAGTTTAAAAACACAAATCAATAGGTTTATAAAAAGAGAAGAAGACATATTTAAACATACTTTATTGCACAGAGAAAGGGTGACAATAAGTATTTTCATTATTGCATTTCTATAAAAAACAATATCTACAAAATGCAAAAAAAATAAAATAATAATTATAATGCCTGTTTAGGAAAATGTGTCATTGTGCATTTTTGATTAGTGTAAAAATCAAGAACAATATTCAATTTTGATATTTTTTGTAACATTGTAACAAGAGGAAGTAACAATTGACCATTCTCCGTAAAAAATAAAAATATAAGATGACTTTTGATGTAGAATACGAGTTTACTTTTCCAAATATTACTATAATGGTTGCATTATCGTAGGCATTATCTTCAGTATAAAACAGAGACACATAGTGTGAAAAGTATGCTTCCCAAATACAGACCCTTTCCAAAAGAAAATTGGGTATGTTTTTAAAGTCGTCTGCTGCAGAGTTGTTGCATGTGGGAGAGAGGCTAAAAAGATGAATGAATGTTCCAAAGTTTTAAAGATATAGTCGGTAGTAAAGAGGAAATGATAGGGATTCACAAATCTAAAACCCTCTCCTACTGTTTATGATTTAAACGATCGTTTGCGTATTTCGTTATATGCACCATTTAGAACCATAATTGTGAACAAAGGTACCACAAAGAGGGGCATATCCCGCCACAACATGATTAAGTTGACTTTTGACCTTTTACCAATATGAACATTAATAGAGGACATCTCATACTTGGAAACAAGTATGTCCAGTATGATTATCATCATTTGTACAGATTTCTCCGGACCATGCCTACAAGAAATATTGATAATTTGCTCCAGTGACCTTGAACCTTTGCCTTTTGACCCTGTCAATCAATAGGGCACATCCTCTCATCATGGGTAATAAGCCCATCTAGTATAGTTTAATCTTATATAGTTAACGTTGATTGCAAAACAAGCTTTAACCTATCCCTCATGTAGATGCTTTCTGACACCTCTGCAGCAGAAGGCTTTTAGAAAACATAGTGACAAAAGGAGAAATTGAACAAAATGTGCAATTTCTCCTTTGGACACAATGTTTTCCACTTAAAGTCATAGGTTATCCATTCAATTTAAGAGATTTTCCACTTTTTTGACAAAATTTGTTCAAAGTTGTCTGCTGCAGATTTGTTGTATGAGGGAAAGGGTTAAGCTTATATTAATCACGCTTGGATGTCTGCTTCCTGGAGACATCACCAGTACTAGCACCCCTCCACAATGCCATGTTCATGCAGTCTTAACTTGGGTCTATATTGTTAGCTACTAGTTTTAAGTTAAGAGTAAACTGTAAGACTATATCAAAAAGATTTAAAAACTCGTCAAAAATGTGAACGCAACACTCGTCTGCTTTTTCTAAGGTCGAAAAAAGGGACATAACTGAATTATTATTAAAGCCAGAGTTATGTGACTTGGTATAGTCATGCGTATTGTTCTTAAGAACATGTGTAACAAGTTATATTTGAAATTCAACATTCATTCTTAGATATGAGGTGAGGTTGAAGCCAAGGGTGTCACAACACCTCAAATATATTTCTTCGAAAAAAATCCATGTACAAGCTAAAAGTGAAAAATCTCAAAGAATAAAAGTATAATTATTGAAGCAGTTTCTCCTTTTGCAACAGAGCAAAATTCGTCTGTTGTGATGCGTAAAAATGCATCTGTAAAGTGGGTAGATTGAACTAATATAGAAATGAAGACACAGTGATTTCATGTGATGATCACAGCAGATCATCAAACGTTTTCAGAAACACAAGATGAGCTCAAATGACGAGAAAATATGCATGCTTCTGTCATACAAAAACTGTCAAAGAAAACTTTATTTGCAAATTTAACAAGTTAACAACTATAATATAATATACATGAACATATAATCAGAGTAGATCAACTTTTTACTCCTTTTCCAACATCGAAATAATCTGCAGCAGACACAAATTTGAAAACCTGCTAGGGGAAAACGGACTTGAAAACATTGGGAGAAAAGAAGAAACTGCTCATAATCAGTTTCTCCTTCTCACAAAACACTTTCAAAAATTGTCTGCTGCAAAAGCGTCAACATTCATCTGCATTGTGGGTAAAGGCTTATTAATAGGTCATTTACACAAGTTGCACATTCTTTGTAAACATCTAGGATATGATAACCCTTTACCTGATACGACAATTCTGCAGCAGACGACTTTGAACATATTTTGTCAAAAAATGGAAAATCTCTGTAATCAAATGGATAACCTAATGACTAAAAATGGAAAACATTGTGTCAAAAGGAAAGATTATGACCAAATTCTCATTTTGCCAAACAATGTTTTAAAAGTATTCTGCTGCAGGTCTGCAGTACAGAGTTGAAAGCATCGCAGGAATTCCTCTTTATTCTCCAATGTTTCAAGCTACGACTGCTGTACAGGCATCAAAAGGTGACAAAACCAGGAAAAGCTTTCATTTCAAGGAAAAACAAATGAAACTATACCAAGGCCAGATAACTAATATTTTTTCAGCTGTACTCAATTTTGAGTTCAATCTTGGATTACATCATTCACTACTCTTCCATCAATGTTTAGTAATAGAAGTTTTCTAGATAAAATACACTTACTAGTATTTTTAACCCTTTCCCTCATAAAGACGCTTTCTGATGCCTCTGCAGACGGCTCTTTGAAAACATAGTGACAAAAGAAGAAATTGCACAAAACATGCAATTTCTCCTTTTGCCACCATGCTTTCCACTTTTAGTCACAGGTCATCCATTCAATTATAGAGATTTTTACAAATTATGTGCAAAGTCGTCTTCTGCAGAATTGTCGTATGAAGGAAAGGGTTAAATGCTTCACCATCATCCATCATCCATCCCATGGTTTGAGTAAAAGTTGCTTATTCCAGGATTTCGGAAAGATAAAGTATAATGACATAACACAATGACAATGGGAAGTAACTGTTTTATAAAACACATGAAAAATAGAAGTTGTTGCTCTCCCCTTTTTCCATTATTAAACACTTTAGGCCAATTCACAATCAGACAATTTAATACATTTCTGATACATACAGACAATTTCTGACGCCTCTGCAGCAGACGATTTTTTTTAAAACATGGCAACAAAAGAAGAAATTGCTCACAACGAGCAATTTCTCCTTTTGTCACCATGTCTTCAAATCTTTTCAGTTATTGTACTTTCATTTAAAGAGAGTCCCCAAATATGTTCAGGTATGTTTTCAAAGTTGTCTGCTGCAGATTTATTGTATATGGGAAAGGGTTAAAACAGTTTTGATACAGGCCCACTACAACTGCCTCTGCTGCAGACTATTAAGGTCTATATCAACTCTTTCAAACATGAAACAAATTTTGATGCATATGCAGCAGACTTCATTTGAAAATATTGTGGCAAAAGGAGAAATTGCTCATGACGAGCAATTTCTCCTTTTACCATAATGTTTTTAACTCTATTAAATGAGTATAATTTTGATTTATGAGATTTTCCAAATCATTGTCTAGCCGTTTACGAAGTCGTCTGCTGCAGATTTGTTGTATGTGGGAGAAGTTATATTAAAGACAAAAACAAACATATTTTCCCGGGTTGAACTGTCCAGACATTTTGACTGATCCGTAAAGCTTTGTTAAAGCCCCCACTTCACTGCTGTTGCCAAGTGGCTAGCGTCGGGGATTTTGAACTGGGTGTCCCAGGTTCGATCCCCAGTTGTTGGAGTGCCCTTGGGCAAGGCACATTTCCTAGCCTAGTACTAGGCACAGAGTACTGGTTTGTCTACCCGGGGATCATAAATAAGTGAACTGTTGCCGTGATATAGCTGTAATAATGTTGTTAACGGCGTAAAACCCCAATAAAACAAACAAAAGAGTTCTGATAAAACTGGTTGATGAGTCACCAGCTAAGTTAATAACGGTACCCAATGCTTGTCTGTCTGGTTCCCTGGAAAAAGGATAGGATATAGAAAGTGACTGAACAAAAGGAGTCTCATAAGTCAATAATGGCTGGCCCTTTCTTTAATAAACAAATTGTTTACTACTTCATCATATATTAGCCCTTTCAAACATACAATATATCTGCAGCAGACGACTTTAAACATATCTTTATAAATGACAGTATAATTATTGAATAGGGTTGAAAATAAGCAATTTCTGCTTTTGCTGCAGTGTTTGGAAAAATTCGTCTG
>JAUELF010283292.1:0-10346 GCA_031471495.1 Clinocardium nuttallii | reverse complement strand
TATGTGTCTGTATTGTATGTGTCTGTATTGTATGTCTGTACTGTATGTGTCTGTATTGTATGTGACTGTATTGTATGTGTCTGTATTGTATGTGTCTGTATTGTATGTGTCTGTATTGTATGTGTCTGTATTGTATGTCTGTATTGTATGTGTCTGTATTGTATGTGTCTGTATTGTATGTCTGTACTGTATGTGTCTGTATTGTATGTGACTGTATTGTATGACTGTATTGTATGTGTCTGTATTGTATGTGTCTGTATTGTATGTGTCTGTATTGTATGCGGGAAAGAGATACACATGTACGTAAGCTAATCAAATTGTTGAATAAAAATCATAATCATACGGACATACGTAAATAAATATGGTTAAAATCGACAACAAAAACATCCATATACGTATAAACAAGAGTATTCATTGGACAATAATTGAACAGACATACAGAATACATAAAATAGGCCTTTTTAATACAAGTAAACGTAAAATAGGGCTATATGCGATGAAAACATATTACGCCAAAATCACGATTCATCGATATTTTTTATTAGCCGCCGTCTAAAACAATTGGCCATATGTAATAAACAGGTAATAAATAAACAAACGTCCAGAAATAGAAACCGTCTGACACTTTTGTTTATCGACACCTAGCATAGAAACCCGCCATTCGGGAAACAAACCTCAGGAATTTGCCATAATATTTAATGAGCGTGTGCATTAGATGTTCAAATTAGCTTTTTTTGGACAGGATAGTTCCAGATCGTCCTGTACATAAACACGTACTGATCCAGAATCACACGTCTCACATATAACTTACACGAGCTTGTTAGAATATTCTGTTAACTTGTGTTGATTCTGATAAAAATGACCAGATGGACAAGTTGATCTGAGCCTACACTGTTCAGAAATACCAACGTGTACATATGAGCTGTCTCACGATAAAACCAACAGTGTGGACTCTGTGTAAAGTATCGACCCGGATCAGCCTAAGCATGTCGCGCAAGATTGCCCGGATAGACACTTTTCGCCTCCTATGGATGTTCTGTTTCAGGAATCATTACTTTTAATACCTCTATCCCCCCGAGACGGAGTGTGTCGGCCCGGATCAGTCTGCGCGGACTGAGCATGCTGATCTGGGTTGATACATTACGCAGAGGCCATATTTTTGGATTTCTCGCGGGACGGCTTATATTCTCATGCATTGGCTCATTTGGAATGTGCCGCCGTGCAGTCTGATCAGACATCATCCGTGTGCACCAATATTTCACCGGTATATTAGAACATAGAACATGGGACATATTTATAGATTATAAATATACATACAATGTTTCCAATCAAATATACAATAAATTCACGAATCAAAATACAGAAAACAAAAACCAAAACCAGATGATCAATCAAATTAAATGATGTAGAGGAATGTTTGATTGGGTCAAGTATTACCATAAAGTTGTTATTTTCGTTATATAACATTTATGAATATATAAATAGATTTAATACTTTATTTTTCATTGCTGATTTTAAAAAGTTTAACAATTCAATTACACTTGGGTTTTTCATATATTTCTTGTTGATATTTTTGAACACTTCCAAAGATTAATTTAATTAAAAGTTAACGCTGTTTTCAACCGTACTGTAGTATTACCACGGCGGTCAGTTCGCACAGTCATGTGAGTCCATCTTTCGAGCACCAGTACTCCACAATCGAATTCTTCCACAGAGCTCTAGATAAGCGGCATTGTTCATGTTTTCCCTATTTGACATTCAAACAATATGTTGTGGGTACTCAGATGAATTGTCTCAGTGCGACGATTCTTTTGAGTACCCACAACATCGGATTTTGCTGAGTAATAAAATAACTATTGTTGGAGAACTTTGAGGATCCATTCACTCCCTCGTATCTAGTCCTCTGTTCCCAGGTAAATAGCTACCTTCCTACATAGACATAGAGTTCGAACTCAATAGCCTTCGTTGTTATCCACTGAGCTATCACGGAACGCCAGCTTCTCAAAGAAAACGTTGCGAAATCAGTATTACTATTTAGTTATTGTTATCTTGTATAAATTGCCATTTACCCCGTTTCACACATAACACTACAGCAGACGACTTGGGAAACATCAAGGCAAAAGCATGGAAATTCTCTCTTAATTAATATATACTTACTGAAAGGAAGTTGAACAAATTGTGGGTAAAAGGAGGAAATGGCTCCTTTTGAGCAATATTTCCTTTTGTCACAATGTTTCCCATGTTTCTGCTGCAGAGGCGTCCGTAGCGTCTATATGTCAGTAGCGTCTATATGCGGGGAAAAGGTTATATGAAAACCCAGATTGTCGAGGACAGTCGGGCTCCGATTCGCGTAGAAGTTCGCGTAGAAGTTTCAACATTATGACATATTTTAACAGATTCCATATTTTCTTAAACAGTTCTCTTGTTGGTATGGAGTTTATTTGTTTTGTTACAGTGTCACACGTGTTCGGTTGCGAAAAGAAACTGATTCGGCGGCGTGCTGTCATTTTTTTAAAGTTTAAAAATATAAACCGTTCCATGAAAAAACTAACATAGTAGACTCTGTGTAATGTATCGATCCCGGATCAGCCTGCACAGTCCGCACAGGCATAGCCGGGCCTTTACATTCAGGGAGATAGAGCTATAGAGAGGTATTGATTCCTCAAACAGAAAAAAAGGAGGCGAAATGTGTCTGTCTTGGTTAGCCTGCGCGACAAGCTAGTGCTGAGCCGGATCAATACTTTACGTCCGCAATGAGTAGGTGAACTGGCCGCCGTGATATAACTTGAACAATTGTTGAAAACGGCGATAAACCCCAATCAATCAATCTATCAATCTCGTTATTCGGCTCATTAATTAACACCGTTTCAAGAACTTCTTTCTGGCGTTGTGTTAGTAGAAGTAAACGTGTTTTTTTTGTGTGTATTTTCTGTTGCTGTTACATGTACCTTGCTACTAACTTTATGTCCGTTATTATATACTTGTATTTAATGATAACGCAATACAAGAACCGTCCCGCGAGAAAACCAACATCTGCGTAATGTATCGACCAGATCATTCGGGTAGTTAAGCCCTTCCAGCTGACATATCACCAGTATACAACTATACGAAAATACATTGTCAAAGTTATGGAAAATCGTTATTGGAGAAAGTTTAATTATTGAAAAGTGTTGGACATTATGACAAAAGGAGAAATTACTTATAATGAGGAATTTCTTCTTTACCAAAATGTGTTCTATATTTGAGCCGTCCCCCGAGAAAACCTACAGTATGGCATCTGCGTAATGTATCGACATCTGCGTAATGTATCGACCAGCCTGCACAGACTGATCCGGGCCGACACATTCCGTCCCAGGTGGATAGAGTTATAGAGTAATGATTCCTGAAACAGAAAATCAACAGTAGACGAATTGTCTCTCCGGGTTAGCCTGCGCGGCATGCTTAAGCGGATCAGGGTCGACACTTTACGCAGAGTCCATACTGTTGTTTTTTTCTCGCGAGACGAGTAAGAGCCCTTGGACGACTCAAGTCTTTAAGATTCGGCCAAAACTTGAACAACATGAACACGTCATAGACTTGAACAACATGAACACGTCATAGACTTAGACACAAATAAAGAGCAAGACAATTTACATAGACGGTCTCGGTTCATAAAATTCCCCGACAGGCGCTAGCTGCGATCGGGTCACCATTGATCAATAGGTCACGGATATCAATATTATCTATCGTGCGACAAAAGAGAATGTCACATCGCATCATAATGTTACAAACAATGACACATCTTATAGCTTCCCGTGATTCATCTTCCGTTAATTTGGAATTTATAATTAATCCATTCGCTGGTATATATATGGATATGGATGTTACTTGTTTCAGGCTAATGGAGTTAGGTTGTCCATAATTGAACGTCTTGCTTTAATTGATCACAATTCGGCCTTTTATCATTTTATTTGAATTACATGTCTTATGGGCGTATAATAAACTTCGTATTTTACCAACATTTATCAGTTGTACGTACAACTTTAAAGGAGTATTTGATACAAAAAGAACAATAGCAACATTTAACATTTAATCGAAAGGAACGTTTGGTAATCGGATTTGATTTTCGATAACTTTTAGAAAAGGGAACAAGAAGAGTATAATTGATATACAAAATGACCACGGACGTTTTACGGATATGTTTAATTCTGTTGATAACGCTGGCTATAACTACAGGTAAGATATTTAACATTTTCTGTACCGAATTTTTCCCGATCTTATAAAACTTGAGACTTTGTTCCTCAAATATCTGATTGACCAGAAGCAAATTAAAATTTAAATACTTTAACACTCATAATTATTTAAATGATTAACATGATACTAATACAGAAATCTTACATTATCGATGCGATATATGTATAAAATAAGATTTACAATAGACGACAGCGTATCAGTAGAGAAGTATTGTCAAGACAGTTTAGGTCAATAGCGAAATCTTTGTGTAGATTATATCAAGTAATAAACATGTATGTACACATTACTAAATGCATATTTAATTATCAAATGCATATTTAATTAATACATACTTGTACTTAGTTAGCAGAAATTATACCATAATAAAATGTCTGTAAGAGCAGAATAATAAGTACCCGCTGGTAAAGTAGAAATTAAGCATTCTTTATATCGTAAATTACTTAATGCGGTTTAGCATTTTAACAATAAATGTACAACAAATTACATCATCTTTGGTTTGAAATAGTTTTCTTTTATTCGGGTTTTAAGTCGTTTCGAACATTATTTTAGTTATTCACGGCGACAGTTCACATATTCATGATTCCTGGGTACTAAACCAGTACTAAACTAGTAAATGTGCCAAAGGGCACTCCATCACGACCGTCGTTTGAAATAGAGACATGAGCCGTCTCGCGAGAAAACCAACATTATGGCATCTGCGATATGTATCGACCAGATCAGCATGCGCCGTCCTTGCAGACTGATTTTGAGCGACACATTCCGTCTGAGGGGGATAGAGGTACTGAGTAATGATTCCTGAAAACGAAAATTCACAGGAAGCAACATGTGTCTAACCGGGTTAGCCTGCGCGGCATGTTAGGCTGATCTGGATCGATACTTTACGCAGAGACCACAATGCTGGTTTTCCCGCGAGACGGCTATTATTAATGCATTTTCTGAATTGTCACATAACAATTATATTTAAGTTAGATCCCTTGCCAACATTTATTTTAAAATCTCTGTTTGGACATACTTTTCTGCTTTCTACACAATCAGAACGCCAAGTATGCATGTATTGATCTTTAAATCGTTGGGCATAATTTAATATAACCACAAGTAAACAATTTCATGCTGTCAATTACTAGGTGAAATAAACATTCTCTTTATTGCAGTGTAATAAAACTAATTTAATTTTCCAATTATTTGTCTGTTTGGGTCAATTCGAGAAAAGACAAGAAAGCCAAAACAAATAACTGTCCGAAGTTCATCGACATTATCGAAATATTCCCCGCCTAACGTGTCTTTATGTGTAGCGTCGGTCTTCACTGTCCGCCAACATAAATGACGAGGTGAACAAACACCTAAAAATGTAGCCCCAGTAGTCATAAAACACATATGACCATACGTTAAGTTTATGTTTGTGATTAGAGCCAGATCAGCCTGTGTACCTGATTAAGATGTACAATGCTCAAATAGTATTTTACCCTTTCCCACACACATACAACATATCTGCAGACGACTTTGAAAACTAATGAAAAACGCGCAGACTGGTCCGGGCCGACACATTCCGTCTCAGGGGAATAGATGTATAGAGAAGTGATTCCTGAAACAGAAAATCAACAGGAGGCGAAAAGTGTCTATCCGGGTAAGCCTGTGTTGCATGCTTAGGCTGATCCGGTTCGATACTTTACACAGAGTCTACAATGTTGGTTTTATCGCGAGTCACCTCAAATTAGGATTTAGGATCCAACGATCTGCCCCTTATCTTCAATCTAAGTATCAATTATATATTTCAGCTGACGACTGGGACGACTGGAATGGGGGACGAAGTATGGTTCAACGTACGTTGTATGGTGGGATGGTAAATAACCAGAGAACGGGAAGTCGACGGACCTCTTGGGGTCGTGATGACGACGATGACAGCAGTAGCTCCGACGACGATGATGATAATTTTGGCAGGAGAATAAACAACAATCGCCGGAGAAATTACAACGATAATGATGATGATGATGATAATAATTTTGGTAGAAGAAGAAACAGCAATAGTTGGAGAAGCTCCAGCGATGACAGTGATGATAATGATTTTGGTAGAAGGAGAAACAGCAATAGTTGGAGAAGCTCCGACGATGACAGTGATGATAATGATGATTTCTTCGGAAGAAGACGAAGCCGCGTTAGTACTAGAAGGTCCAACGTTCGACGATCCAACGTAAGACGGTCCAACGTTAGACGATCCAATGACAGACGGGATAGATATGACGACACAAACGATGACGATGATAACGGTCTACTTAGGCTTCTTATGAGTCGACTGGCGAACAGATCTCAAGGAAGCAGTTCAACTAGGAGGAGTGTTGTTAGTAGACATCCAGACATTACCCCGCGTCCGGTTATAAGCTCCTCGTGGGTAACTCCGAATACACGTGGCTTCCAAACCGGAAGCAGTAACTTCTTTAGTAATTTATTTGGATAAAACAAATTGGGTCTTCTTTTCAGAGTCGGCTGCCATGAAAACATCTTAGTGAAGACTTTTGCTTTCTTGAAAGTTTGAAATACTACAAAACATTGTTGGAAAAGGGGGCAATTGTTCATGGGGAACAGTTTTCACCTTTTCCTACTTTGTCTTTAAAATATTTCGTGGGTTATAGACCTGTGCCATGTTTGGTTTTAACCGTCTTGTTTGACAACCTCTTAGCTAATAAGAGCATTATATTCTGGCAAACCTTATTATTCGGATAAACTTTAAAGCAGTGAAGGGAAAGGAGACATTTTTCGTTATGTGAAGTTTCTACTTTTCCTATAGAATATTTAAAATCATGAATGATGCAAAGATTTTGAAAACGGCGTGTATCAGGGAATGTGTGAATCTATCGGAGTTCTTCGGCTAAACTCGGCTTAACTCGGGAACTCAATTTCCTCCGTTACAAGGCGAGTTGTGTCCGATTGTGGAACAGAACCAATTGGACGGAAGAACGTGCCATTTAAGACGTAGTAAATACACCACCGTGAATCGTCCTTATATCCTTCTTGCCAAACAGTGTTGTCAAAACTTGTAAGCTCTACTTCCTTCAAAATGGGACAAATGTCAGAAATGCAGGAAAGAGTGAAACACGGGAAAACGGACCTTCATAACATCGGGTCAAGAGTAAATCAAGATCAGCCAGCGATTCAGTGGTGTATGATCAGGACAATCTCTGTGTAGTCTGATTAGTTTTCTAGCCTTTTGAACAAGTTTGACCGAAATATAAGACAAGTACCCTTGCCCTAATATACACGCTTTCTGACGTCTCTGCAGCAGATGACTTTCAAGAAAATTGTGGCCAAAGGTGAATTTGCTCATGATGAGCCATTTCCGTGTTCAACTTTATTTAACATTTAACAATTTATGGAGTTTGTTCAAGTTTTTGTCACTATGTGTACGAAGTCGTTTGCTGCATATTCGTTGTATGTGGGAAAGGGTTAATGTACATGTATGTCGTCATCCAATCATTATAGCGATACAGTTAATGTACATGTATGTCGTCCAATCATTATAGCGATACAGTTCAAAACGAGTCAGGATTGGTTCTTGTCTGACAAGACTCGTTATTGTCTTTGGATACTAATTGAGAAAATCAACATTTTAGACTCTGCGTAAAGTATCGATCCGGATCAGCCTTAGCACGCCACACAGACTAACTCGCACAAGCACTTTTCGTCTCGTGGATTTTCTGTTTATCAGGAATTATTTCTAAATACCTCTATCCCCCTGAAACGGCATGTGTCGGCCCGGATTAATCAGCGCGGTCTATAATGTTCGGTTTCTCGTGGGTCACGTCATAGAAATTCCGACTGTTTGGATATATTGGAATAGAACACGATTCGGATCAGTTTACCATGGTCATAGGCCATGCCACTCATGAGTCAAACGTGACAGAATGATAAGGGCGCATGGTTTCGGACTGGGTCTGGCGTCCATAGTTCGATCCTTATCGCATTCATGCTCGAGTGCTCTTTAGCAAGGCACACATTGTATCTAAAATGGAAAATACTGACAAGATTGAAGGATCCAAATATCGTCAATATGTCAATGTATCTTTGTTCAATTCTGTGACGTAATGAAGAAAGTTAAGTTATATTAAATGTGTCTTACATGTTGGTTAAATTCTGTGACGTAATGAAGTAAGTTAAGTTATATTAAATGTGTCTTACATGTTGGTTAAATTCTGTGAAGTAATGAAGTAAGTTAAGTTTTATCAAATGTGTCTTACATGTTGGTTAAATTATGTGAAGTAATAATAAACTTTGCTAAATAATGATAGATGTCATTTAATTGATGAGTATTGTGACGGTATGAAGTGTGTGAAAGAATGCATCTTAAACACTTGATTGTTGAATTGTGATATAATTATAGAAACCTGTACATTGCTTTGCTATTTGTTCATCTGTCTTTCAGTATTTGATGAATACATAATTTATTTGACGTTCTTTTGTTATTAAGTGATTAAAGGATTGATGAGAAAACAATGTGTTTATGGTATTTTGTTCCCATTACGATAATTGAGTTTGATCCTACACACATATGAGCGGTGTCTAGCGATTGGAAGTCTTAATACATCTTTGTACAACGAAAACTCAGACAAGTCTGTACGTCCTTACAGTCTTACCAGAATCACAACAGTCCGTCTACATGCGAGCCGTCCCGCGAGAAAACCAACATTATGGTCTCTGCGTAAAGTATTGACCCGGATTCGGCATAAGCATGCTGCGCAGGCTTACCCGGAAAGACACATTTCGCCTCGTGTGGATTTTCTGTTTTCGGAATCATTGTTTTATACCTCTATCCCCCTGAGAGTGAATGTATCGGCCCGGATGAGCCTGCACAGACTTCGTAGGCTGATCTGGGTCGATGCATAACGCAGAGGCCATAATGTTGGTTTTCTCGCGTTACGGCTCATGTAATTTATACAGAGATGCGTCATTTCAAAAAATACTAGACGCGTAGCCATTTAATTTTACATCAATAAACCATTATTTGATCACGTTTATTAAGTCAATAAAATGCCAAATCACAAAGCTCGGCTCATAAAATTTAGCCTGTTCGAAATGAGTCTCTTTACATTCCGAGGATTCGTGTTACATCAATTTAGCCTGTTTGAAATGAGTCTCTTTACATTCCGGGGATTCGTGTTACATCAATTTAGCCTGTTCGAAATGAGTCTCTTTACATTCCGGGGATTCGTGTTACATCAATCAAATGTCTACGAAATAGGGGAGTATTGGTGTATAAACACTGTGGATATAATTCTAACCTTTGCCACAGGTTAATAAAATATAAAGCCACGCGATATTAAGCCCCCACCCCCACCCGGTTTTAGCCTCACAAAGATGTCTATAGAAATCCTATTATGCTTCTTATTTTGCCAGAAGTTGTTACATCTTATCTTACAATAGATATTAGCGGACATAGAAGGTTTTGACGGGACTGTGAGAGTACTATCTTTACTGGGTCCCAGCACTGTCAGGACGAAATTCATTTATACATCATTTTATTTAGATTGATTGACTTATTGTAGTTTAACGCCGTTTTAAACGATATTTCAGTTATATAATCGTTATAATAGAAATAGCCGACTGTGCGATGTCGGAACTCGCGACGCCACATTTCTCAAAGGCGTGGGGTAAATGAGACCTGTCTAGCAATTTCAGACATTAATGAAATCCGCTTTAACATTTACAGTTATATTTACATACACCTAGTGCAACAACACGCTCTGACCTTTGACCCAATATTTATTTGTGTTATATAACGTACATGCGGACGGTTACGACTCCTCGCAGAGGCCTTCGATGTACGCAAACTCATTAAGATACCAAATGTATTAAACCCGGCTCATCTAAAGTTATATGTGTTTACAACATTGGGTATGTAAGACTCTGGTGAGACTGTACTCCGATCCATTAAGGTACCACATCGCTAGACATGGCTTATTAAGTTATATCGGCATACAACATTGGGTATGTAAGACTCTGGTGAGACTGTACTCCGATCCATTAAGGTACCACATCGCTAGACACGGCTTATTAAGTTATATCGGCATACAACATTGGGTATGTAAGACTCTGGTGAGACTGTACTCCGATCCATTAAGGTA
>JAUELF010283281.1:0-10346 GCA_031471495.1 Clinocardium nuttallii | reverse complement strand
AAAACATTGTGGCAAAAGGAGAAATTGCACGTTTTGTGCAATTTCTTCCTTTGTCACTATGTTTTCAAAAAGCCGTCCACTGCAGAGGCGGCAGAAAGCGTATATATGAGGGAAAGGGTTAAATAAATATGTTGGATGTTAATCCAAGTCTCACCGAAAGAGTCTGCTCTCCCCCGCCACGGGTTTTAGCATCCGCTGTCACCTTGGCTTCGCCATTGCTCCTCGATTCTGCCATAACCACTAATCCAAAATATCACGGTGGAATTAATAAAATATTTCCCATTAAACGTCTCATATTTCAACCACAATATTTAACACTGAGATAACGGTCAGTAATTAATTAAGTAACTGGTGTTTGTATCTGATAGTAAATATATAATAACAAACTTTTCAATGCACTCGCACTCTTCCGAAAAAGCAACAATTAACAAAACAAAATCCCACGGATAGAAATACGAATAAGGCGAAGCACTGTATGTCACATTCGGATTGTATTTAAATATTGAATTCTAACGTGGCTTCATTACCCATACGATATAAATCGCGAACCGAGGTTACTGGTCACAGATTGGCACACTTTACACCGATCGATACCACCTGATAGAAATAAAAGCCAATACACAAACAGATCGATCAGGTCCGAACAGGTTCCGTGTGACGTCACACCGTTACGCGTTGATAGCCACTTTGAAGGTGATTCTCTTTGCGGTGATATATATATATGTACGAGTTTAATCCTTCCCAACTTACAGACGAATTTGACGCATCCGCAGCAGACGTCTTTTGAGAACATTGTGGCAAACTGTCAACGCCACGCTAGATAGGTTTCAACATATATATGCGTGTT
The DNA here is from genome assembly GCA_031471495.1 of Clinocardium nuttallii. Taxonomy (NCBI): domain Eukaryota; kingdom Metazoa; phylum Mollusca; class Bivalvia; order Cardiida; family Cardiidae; genus Clinocardium; species Clinocardium nuttallii. Next base: position 9,499 of record JAUELF010283281.1, on the reverse strand, counting down.
GATTATCAAAAAGATATTCTCAAAGTAAACAATTGCAGCAGACGACTTTGAAAAACAAATGTAGGCACACATATGAAAAATCTCTATGAATATAAGATAGTTTAAATAGAGTTAAATCATTGTGATAAAAAGGAGAAATTGATCATCAGGAGCAATTTCGTATTTTGCCACTTTTCAAATGGCGTCTTCACGTCTATATGCAGGAAAGGGATAACTGGCGACGTACATTCATTAAACTCATGTTATTCATAAAGTAACTAACAATATAAATATCTAATCAACTTAACGTTTTTAAATGGACGGAGACAATCTTAAGTAAATTAAACATATATTGCCACAATTAGAGGCGTCCTGATGCAATCTTGTACTTTTATAACTTTTGACATTAACCCTTTCTCACCTGCAGACACGAGTCTTCTTCTGCAGATTTGATGTCGCATCGAGTTTTATAGCCGTCTGCTGCAAAGGCAAATTAAGCTTCTGTTTGAGGGAAAGCTAGGGTAAAAACAAACAAGAGAGATGAATTTAGAAGAAATGAGAATTGTCAATAAATTATATATATGAGCTGTTCCACGAGAAAATCAACATTATGGACTTTGCGTAACGCATCGACATCCGGAACGACACAGTCCGTCTCGTGAGGATATAGTTATGAGTAGAGTAATGCAATCCACAAGAGGAAGGCGAAACGTGTCTGTCGGGATTAGCCTACGCGGCATGCTAAGGCTGATCAGGGTCTATACTTTACAATGCATTGAGTTCCACAATGTCGGTTTTCTCGTGGAAGGGGCTCATATGTACGCGCCGCGTACAGAGATTTGTGGTTCTATTGACTCTCCGTAATGGGACAATATAAAGTGGTCGTAAAACTGCGGGCTAAAGATACTCTTCTAGAAATTTTATTATCCAAATATGCATTTAGTACTAAAATACGTGTAGACGAACGGCGAAGGCTCTGATCAGACTGTTCGGATATACGGACTTGCCTGATCCTTTGATTTACGTAGATGCTATAAGTAAGAGTCCATCTTGGTGAAAGAAAATTCATAATCGTTGATTTATTGTTAATACACACCAGTGTATTAAAAATACTTATAATCTACTACACAATTGCGCATGCGTGTCCCTCCCTTTTTCCCACGGCCACGCCTCATCCAAAAATAATGCGCAAAGTAGGTAAAACACGAGAAAAATCCATTGTTAACATAAACTATGGTGGAAGACGCGCATTGGAAAACTAAATGTATTACATAAAATAACAATGAAATGTATATAATAAACAGATTATTCAACTCATTGTTTCAAAGATTAGAATATAATGCACTCGTCGTCTTATGAATGGGAGGAGTTACTCCCATTCACGCGACGGCTCGTGAATTATAATCATATCTTTGAAAAAATAAGTTGAATAATCTCTATGTAACATGTCACCTGTATATATGTAACGTTGACAACGCGTTACCAGCATTGCTTGCATTTTAGTTATCAACATATTCCAAAGCTCGAATTACATGAACAAATGAGTCGTCTGATATAGATCACGAACGAATTTACTTTTGGAAATACTTCACTGAAAGACATAATGATTACCATTCAACCAGATCTGTTCATTCGCCCCACATTGTCCCTGTTGAACGACATGGGATGTCATCTCGTATTCACTTCTGTACCAAGTGTCTTGATCTACAGCGTATAGATCACAGTATTTGTCCTGCAATAATTCCACCGTCAGTAATGTGTTAGGGTTCCGTGTGTTAAGGTATGGCATCTCGATATTATTCGACAAGTAGCATGGCTCTGAAAGAACGAGTCCGGGCTAGCATTACATAACATAACCCGGGAAATACATTTTGTATAATTCTAAATGAAGAGCTGCGCGGATATTTAAGCTGAAAATGGTTCAAGTTAAAAAGTTATAGTGTACTTGGCAAAGTTGGTTCATCGATTGGTACTTCAAACTATTGTTCACAGTTTTGATATATCATGGCTGTCAGTACACATGTGCATGATACTATAACCAAGTTACAACGTTGCTCCGAGAGAAGCTAGACACAGCTAGAAGCTTGACAAAGTTAGTAGGAGTCTAACTCCGTTTGCAACAGTTAAGTAATAGTATGACGGTCAGTTCATATATTCATGATATCATAAACAAGTTACAACGTTGATCTGAAAGAAGCTGGACACAGCTAGAAGCTTGACAAAGTAAGTTGATTTGTTGGGACTTAACACAGTACAGGTGTCAGTTCACCTATTCCTGATATCGTACTCAAGCTATAACGTCGCTTTGAAAGAAGCTAGACACAGGTAGAAGCTTGACAAAGTTAGTTGATTGATTAGAGCTTTACTCAGTTTTCAAGAGATCAGTAATATTATGACGATTGATGTCATAAACAAGTTTTAACGTTGATCTGAAAGAAGCCGGATACAGTAAGAAGCTTGACAAAGTTAGTTCATTGGTTTGGATTTAACACAGTTGTTGACAGTATTGATTCATGATGTTATAAACAAGTAACATGTACAACGTTGCTCTGAAAAAGGCTGGGTAAAGTAATAAGCCAGAAGAAATGTGTTCATTGGACTAAACACAACTGTTCACAGTTGTTTTTATGTCATGGCTGTCAGTTACCAATGATCTTATAAACAACGTTCCACTGAAAGACGCTGGACAAAGTTAGAAGCTTGGCAAAGTTAACTTATTGATTGGAGTTTAGCTCTGTGCCAAACAGATATTGTATACATCAAGGCGTTCAACTAACACCGTCGTCATATGGACACTTTAGTTGATTAATTAGAGTGTAACTCCGTTTTCAACAAAATGCATGTATATCATGGCGGTCAGTTCATCTAATCATGTTATTATATACAAGTAACACGACTCTAATGGTATGCTGGACAATGTTCATTGACCTTTTTTAGGTTTAACACCGTTTTCAATAGATCATAATAATACTAGTGCTTTCAGATTATCACATCAAGTTATTACCCTTTGCCTCATATAGACTCGTTTTGACGCATTGAACATATTGGCACAGTTTTGAATATTCTCTCAATTGCCATATTGATGTGTTACTCTATTCAATAAGTATGCTTTCCTTTATAGAAGTTGTTTCATAGTTTTGCCAAGATAAGTCGTGTGTTGCTGATCGGTTTGTGTAAGTTGGAAAGAGTTAAACAAATCACATAGGTCTGAACGGAGAAGGGAAAGTTAGTAAGTGCAAGTGCAGACGTGTTAAGGCATTTATAATGTATGTATGACTTATGGACTAACCATGAATAATCAGATCAAACTGCGAGGAGACGCATGCCGATCTGGATAACACTGGTCGTAAAAGCCGTATGGTTGGCCTCCGCAAAGTGCAGCTATCTTATTGTAGGAAATGGAGCAGTTTTCTTTTTTCATTTAAATATTTATTTTCTAAAATTACGCTTAAACGATGTTTTGTTTACAGACTTCAACAATATTTGCTGCTCTTCATAGCATTTTTTAAACAGGTTTAGCTATCCGTGTATCTTGGCTCCTTCTGGTGAAATCGTACTTTAACAACTTTCTGGTTAGATGATTTATCAAACGTGGAATAACTTATGAAGTATTGAAAGCAATGGTTAAATCGATCAATTATTGTAATAGTAAATAACCCTACCTTCAACTCCTTGACATTGACTGCAAGTTGTTCCTACAAAGCATGAAATAAATCACATAATTAACAAACAATTTCTTCTTCCGCTTCGATAAGTACTAACCCCATTTAAAGATAAATTAAATATAGAGCAAACAAAATAAATACCTTAAGTAATGAATAAAGATAATACTATCAAGTACAAAAAATGCAGCAAAGAAATATTGCGCGGTGGAGCGAAACGGTCTTTAAATATATTCCACTCGCTTATGTGCAGTAGACGTTATTTCAAAACATTGTGGCAAAAAGAAAAATGTCTTATGGCAATTGTTTAAACTGTATTTGTTTATTATACTATAATTTATAGAAGTTTAACTACATATCTAGCATAGATGCTTCAAAAAGGGTCTGTTGTCGAGTTAAATAATGCATGTATACTTTAATTATTGAAGTTCATGAACTATTAAACAAATGCGAAGCCTATACAAACGGGAGATTAGTAAATACAATAACATAACTTATTTCAAGGAAGGTGTGAATGTTCTTCAAAAGGAAACGTACATATAGGAACAGGGGAGTTACTCAGAATATATCAACCCGAGACTTCCGTTCCGGTGATAAGAAAGATAACACACCCTGTAGCACGTAAACACATAATGGACAGTTGTTATGAACACAAAGTGTTTTAAATCTTAAACTTCAAAACATTTTGAAAAATGGAAAAAATTATGTTATTTCTTCTTTTAACTCAATGTTTGTAACACTCGTCTGATGTCTTCATTAGTTAAAAGGGGTTTACATTATTATTCATCGTAACATTACAATAATCAAACATAAAATAACACTTAAAAACCTGGAACACATTTATTTGAAATAGTATTATCATTTTTAAAATAAAAAAGCTTCATAAGTCTTTATCTATTTATAGAATGAAACAATACACACTTTTCACGATTTACGATTGGAAAGATACATAAAGCGTATGCGGCATTTCCTGTAAAGTGTAGTCTTCCGAGGTGTTCCGAATGAGATATAGTAAATTCTATAATATCAAGGAACAGTAAGTGTTTATAATATCATCGAAATTACAAAAATTAATTTAAAAAATACATAAAACATTCATTCATTCATATCTTTATTCCGCGAAAGTGCAAGGGAGAGTAACATGAACATAATAATTAATTAATATGTATTAATAAGATAACGGTACAGAGCGAAAGAGAGAGAGAGAGAGAGAGAGAGAGAGGGAGAGAGAGAGAGAGAGAGAGAGAGAGAGAGAGAGAGAGAGAGAGAGAGAGAGAGAGAGAGAGAGAGAGAGAGATAGAGAGAGAGAGAGAGAGAGAGAGAGAGAGAATGTCAATGTTAAACTATGAATAAAGTAGAAATGGGAAAAATAATCGATCCTATTATACATACAGATCAAAGTAGTCTATTTGCACATTTTGACAACAATACTCAGGCATGGGACAGTATGGAATGTCAATCATCCAATTGTTAATTAAGTCTATTTACGATCAATTTTAACCGTATTTTGACCAAGGCATTTACATTTAGTTTATCGTAATAATAACTGCTCCTTTCATTGTGAACTATCATGAACATTACAAAGTAACTACATATAGCACGGTGTTTGCAATTTAATTTCCTTGGAAAATGTACTTTCAAAATGTATCTGCTGTAAGTGCGTTCAAATGCGATAGTATGTACCAATACGTACTAACGAATTATTCAACGGATTGAAAAAACATCTGGTAATTATGGATTTTCTTACTACAAAACCGAACCTGTGTTAGCGGTTCCCTCTGTTATGCAGCTAACTTGTATTAAGCAGCCAATTGAAGATTAACTAAAAGAACATTTTCTTCTTTATTTGACTTGTATTAAGCAGCCACCTGTGATCATCAGCCAAATTTTAATTGTCCCTTGGTTGGCTGCTTAAGACAAGTTTGACTGTATACGCTCAGAATCGTTGGTTACCATAACGACTGACTAGCTGGTGACATGGTAAATGGATCAGTAGTAATGGTGAATTACCAAGAAGACCTCGTCAATTAACTGAACATTTGTTGAAAGCGTCGTAAAAACGTACAAGCAATGTTTGAGTTTCGATGAACGTATGTGATATTTATTTATTTTGCATTGGGGTCTAAACTCCCTGGGTAAACAAACCAGTACTAGGGTAGACAATGTGCCTTGCAAAAGGGAACTACGCCATGACCGTAGTGCCGCGACTGACGATAGAACCCGGGACACCCTGTTTCTAAACCCCCGACGCTAACCACTCGACCACACCGGATTCAAGTATATGATATATAAGTGTATTTAAGAAGTAAGAAAGTTTGAATTACAAATAAATCAATTAAACGTTAAAGGGAGACATGAATATTTTCTGAAATAAACATAATCATTATTTTCTACAAAGAAATAATTCAATTTACCCTGTATTAGCCAAAGTACAATTGGTAATAGTAATATAGCACTCTCCATTGCTTTTACAAAGCTTCTTTCAAATTCAATCAATCTTAATCGTTAACGATTCGAACACAGATTGAGTTTGTTTAACAGAAAATATTGACAATTGTTATTTTACCCTTTTCACATGCAGTCGCATGTTACGTACCTGCAATGGACGACTTTATAAATAGTTTAGAAAACGTCGAAATTGCTCTTCGTGAGCTATATCACAATGTTTTAAACTATGCTTTTTAACTATACTTCATTTATATATATTGTATATTATGTTGCAAACATTATTTCAAAAAAGTTTGCTGCTGAATCGTTGTATGTGGGAAACGGTTAAGGCAATCACAGTATAAACGGAAGTGTTTTTAGTTGTATTAGAAATCAATAACAAATATGTTGGAGCGACCTCTGGCGAAAATGTTTTCTTGTTGAATGTACGTTAAGGGTGAAGCCCCAGATGAGCCTGTGCATACCATAAAGTGTCAAAACTAAGTTCATTGACGTGAGCCGCCCATAAATAGAAGACTGATTACTAGATTTGTTGTCGAAAGCAAACCTAGATGTAGCTTAATTTGTTTAATTATTTACGACGTGCGATACATCTGCAACAGACGACTTTGAAAACATATTAACAAATAATATGGAAAATGTCTATGATGGACACTTATATAATTGAACAGTTCAAATCATTGTGGCAAAGTAAAAAAGTTGTCTGCTGCAAAGGCTTCACAATACGTTCATGTTAACTGATTTGTAACTCAACAACATTACGGGAAAGTACAAGGCTACTGTTCGACTGACGCATGGTAATGCAAACGAAACAAAACAATTAAAATATAATTATATAAAAGCATTCTACCGATTTGAAAAGAATTAGGCACAACTCTTTCATCAGTGACCCTAACCAGCAAAGGTTATACAGTATGAAAAGCAAAAACAATGATTGACATGTAATTAAAACTGCTTATGTCACAAACAAAAAACAACGACCCAGATGTATAGGTATAGCGATTGTCTTTCAATAGCCAATGAATACCATATAAATTAAAAAAGAAAAGATTATATCAGTTAACTCTTCCTTGTAAAAGAAAAAACCCATATCGGTTTTCAAATTGAATTCCAAAATGTTTTATACCAATGACAAATCAGGAACATAAAGAGAAGTTTATTATTGTCAAAGAGAACAATATATTATAGATATAAGTATATACGTAGTTGCTCCCATTGTCATTTATTCGGTTCTTTCCCAAAATGTTTTTCGACGTCGTCGTTTCGGTCAATGGACATTTAAAATGGGAGAGGTCAACATTCCTCTGTATTAGGCTAAATGCAGCTTTAACCCTTTCCAATAAATAGTCACTTTCTACCAAATATGCCGCAGTCGAAATTTGAAAACCATGTGGCAAAAGTAGTTATTTCTTATAATTCTTCTTACGTCTATAAAGGGTTTCTACATATTTGATTTAATGTTTTAAAATTTGTCTGCTATATATTTGATTTCTGTAGGGAAGGGTTAATACGAACGAACAATTAAACAACCACTTAACTCTTTCTTTATATATGTCAGAAAAAAGAGAAATTATTCTGTTCTTCCAAGCAATTGTTTTCGATGTGGTCTCTTAAGATCCTTTTACAGACCAAATGCTCGAAATAACACAGTTTTAATGCATAGGAATTTGAAACCGTATTGGAGCCATGTTTATATACACATCAACATGACTTTTGTGAAGAGTCTCTCAAGGCATAAGTATTCCAACTGATCTCAGAACCAGACACATGGTATGTTTATGTATATATTTCCAAAGAATGTTCAAATATATTCATCTTGAAAGGTAATTTTGCAGAGAAATATAAGACTGTGAAATACAGTTCTGCTTTTCTATCTAAGCTACTCTGAAACAGATTTGATTTCGACAAAGATTCACCAATTATCATTTGCCTACAACCCCCCCCCCCCCCAACAACCCAACATAAGATAGGTTTAAGTCGGGTAAAAACTGTTAATAAACCTCTATAAAAATTGATAATGATTAAATAGTGTTCAAACATTTTTCCAAAATGCAAAATTGCTCTTGATGAACAGTTAACGTTTCAATGCATTCAGCTGCAGTCAAACGATCAACGAGAAGTTTTTGTTATAAGAAAAAAGAGCATTTCGAGACTTTCCTTTATGCGATTACCCAGTTTCAAGTCATCAATAATACCCAACCGGGGCATCGATTTCTCCTCTGGGAATCAATGTTGCCAATGCATAGATAGATTCTTGGACACTGAATGGTGAATCCAATGATCCTAAAGTGTTAACGTTAACCTCAATGGGAGACATCGGTCAGTTATCTCCCTTTAATACTCTCTAAACCTAGCTAGGTCCTATCATTTTGTTTGCTCTGTTTTTATCGTTGGTTTCTTTGCACTGGATAGTGCACTTATAATTGCATTTTCTTGGCCAACTGTTATGAGATTGATTATTAATTCTATATTTGTGTTCTTTAAACACTGCTATGTAAATGTTCTCTTTTGAATCATCACTTTAATTAAAACATTTATGATTAATGTGTACAGAGTAGTTGCAATATATCATTGCGAAATAGAGATACAGACTATTTGGTCTTCCTTGGTCGTGATCTGACAAGGGAGATATTATAATTATCACTAATGTCTCTCACTCGCGATGATTGGCAATACCGGTACACACTATTGACCATGTTTTGCACATTTAATAAGAATATTTGTCATCAGCATACATTTTCATCTGTTTTGCGTACTTATAATGCACTGTAAAATTAGTGTATTATACTTGATTCATACTCAATAATTTTCATAAGAAGCCCTTACGTTTAAGTTATAAAGACTTGTGTCTTACAAGTCGAAACATAGTTTTCCTTTATCACACTATGACATCAGTTGCATCGAATTTTATCGGACGTATATGCAATACATATGTATATGATTTATATAACATCGAACTTTTAATAAGATTATTCTTATCCCGCGTGATATACTTGTGAATAGTAAGCTCGTGCAAACGCATTCTTGCATAACATCGCAGAAGTTGTATGGCAAATATACTTAATTGTTGTGTTATTTATCTACTCAAATATATTCCATGTCCAATCATATAGGCGATTGTCATACGTTAATACCTGATACAAATTATGTTTCTACATGGAAAAATAAATATTCGGAAGCTTGTTTCGCTTCTAGTAATGGAAACATGTTATTATATACAAGAAAATGGTATCATAGCAGGTTTCCACTCATATCCGTATCTCCCCAGTCGCGGCAATTCGGTCATGATGGAGTGCCCTTGGGCAAGGCACATTTTCTAGCATAGTACTGGTGTGTTTACCCAGGGATCATGAATAATTTAATTTAATTGCGCGCTAAATGACCTTAGCTGTCGATGCGCCATAAAACAA
>JAUELF010283270.1:0-10347 GCA_031471495.1 Clinocardium nuttallii | reverse complement strand
GTTGTAAAACGTATTTAACTGATCCCTGGACAATCAAGACAAATTGACCATTTTGAAAAAACAGAGGGCAGCACACATTTTAAAAAAGAATTCAGTTTCTATAAGCTTGGCATGACAATATACGGAGGTATTCAGCATAGCCGAATCCCCCGCATAAAAAGTGGCGAATATTATCATAAATAACCTCGAATTCAATTGCAATATTAAATGTAGGCCTCAGTCTATATCTAAACAAATGCATACATTTGATTGGCACACACCTTTGTGTATACTATTTTCTTTTACCTTCTGTATCGATATAATAAGTGTGTTTTAAATCCGCGTCTCTCTGAAATTAGTTGTGACTAGATCATATTTGGCTCAAACAATATTTGCATCATATTGGATGTGTATACCCGTTCTTTCCCAGCACATGTCATTTTAAAATGTATATTAACGTTGTTTTGGTGTAATACAAGGTAGTTTTCATAAATTAAAAACTATATCACCAGCCAAATTGTTTTGATTATCTAGTCATAGAAAATTACATGCGCATGGAAGAAATCAGTGTGAATCGGTCGACATTGCGGATGTAAAAACAAAACCAATTTTGTGTCACGTGTTATTTAAATAATAATGTATAACAGAGCGGTGCATTTAGGTGTATATGTAACAGAAACCTCCATAATGCTTAAGACTAACAGTTTACAACTGGATCATGTAGGATTGATGTGCATGCATACCTACACTCCTTTCAAATATTCTAGACAGTAGAGAACAGTCCAATCTTTATTATGTACACTACTTTATTTGCTTGCTTTGTAAATGTTGTCAAATCGATTGATGTACAAAAGTGGCCGAAAACAAATATACATTTCATTCTATTACAGGTCAACCTCGTGAAGAATCCTTCTGCCAAAGGTAATGATTTCATCATCCTAAGTAATGGAAACCAATATATGTACTTTGCGAGCATCGAGATCAGCCTGCACCGTCACGCAGTCTGGTCATGATCTTTTCTGTCCAATATCTTGTCTCACAAACACCCTGAAACATCTGGTATAACAAATGTGTGCAACCAATCAAACATATATAGATCTCTTGCTTTCTTTACCCATTTGCAAAATCAGTAATACATTGTATATATAAAGTTTAAATATATATCACGCTTGATATACATATATAGTTTTACTTAGATTGAAATAGGTTACATGGATTTTGATATAATGTCTCAATGAACAAAGGCAATGCATGTTATATCGTATCAAACATGGGTAAATATCGTTAAACGTAATTTTTCTAAAATTGTAATTCATATATAGACGGAATGAACGGATGGGAAGTGACAGCATCAGGCGGAGATGGTTTTGCTGTTGAGAAAGAGGCTGTTGGTTGTAAACCGATTTCTGAATTCAACAGCGTTGCAAAAGGTTAGGATGTTAACGTTTTTCATTACTCTAAATTCTACTCAGATAGTAACACATTATGAGAAGAGTATCAGACAAAAGGTTTTCCAAAGAGACTCTTCATTACATCGACCATATATCATAAAAGATAATTATAAATATGATTAAATAAAGAACAATGCATAATTTCAAACTTACAAGCAGTTTATTAGTTAATCGAGATTTAATTTAAGTGAATAAAATACAAATGGGTTATAAGATGGAACAATTATTTATAAATTAACATTGTAAGAGCTGATTAGAGAATAGTCTCCTTTAAAAGCATATGAGACACGTGTTTTTATTTCAAGAACGTTAAATACAATTTGTATACAGTTCAAACAAATTCTAGGAAGTGTTGCGATTTCTCATTTTGGATCATCCCCTGCAATATTTACATAGTCATCTGCTGCATTGACGTCAACTCCATGTGTATTAACGTATATCGTATATTTGTAACAGGGAACTCCTGTTGGGCCACATCTTACAAGGACTGTACTAAATGCCAGACAATTGACCTTGCGGCGGAGGGATACGATGCTGCCTACATGGATAAACATCAACCAGAAATTATTCTTTCTGAATGGTTAGTAAATCTGAAGTTAAGTTTAACAAAGACTGTTGTTTCTAATTTACAAAATGTAGATACAATTAGCACAGTACACCAACAGTTTGCATGTCTCTAAAGTACAAGCTAACAGTAGATACAAGTAAGACAATAGTATATATATTTCTTATTAACAAACTGACTGTAGATACAAGCAACACAATATTATACATGTTTCTTATTAACAAACTGACTGTAGATACAAGCAACACAATAGTATACATGTTTCTTATTTACACATGGACTGTAATTACAAGTAACACAATAGTATACGTGTTCCGAATTAACAAACTGACTGTAGATACAAGCAACACAATAGTATACATGTTTCTTATGTACACACTGACTGAAATACCTAGCACCACAATAGTATACATGTTCCTAATTTACACACTGACTGTAGATACAAGTAACACAATAGTATACATGTTTCTTATTTACAAACTGACTGTAGATACAAGTAACACAATAGTATACATGTTTCTTATTTACACACTGACTGTACATACAAGCAACACAATAGTATACATGTTCCTTATTTACAAACTGACTGTAGATACAAGTAACAAAATAGTATACGTGTTCCGAATTAACAAACTGACTGTAATTACAAGCAACACAATAGTATACATGTTTCTTATTTAAACACTGACTGAAATAACAAGCAAAACAATATTATACATGTTTCCTATTTATATACTGACTGTAATTACAAGCAACACAATATTATACATGTTTCTTATTTACACACTGACTGTAGATACAAGCAACACAATATTATACATGTTTCTTATTTACATACTGACTGTAGATACAAGCAACACAATAGTATACATGATTCTTATTTACGAACTAACTGTAGATACAAGCAACACAATAGTATACATGTTTCTTATTTACAGACTAACTGTAGATACAAGCAACACAATAGTATACATGTTTCTTATTTCGAAGTCATCTTATCACCACGTATCCCATTTTCTCATCTTTATTACGTAGTAAAGTTATTGTCTCTTACATTTTGATGCAGATGCGCTGACAAGGATATAGACGAAGTATTTTCTTATTGGGTGTTTTGCGAGATTTCAGGGTTTATTGTTAAAAGAAAGCTCGTTCTCAAAAAGTCCTACATTATTCAACAGTTTAAAGGGACTTTATCAAGTTTAATGGTGAACTAAATCAACAGCATTATTTTTTTAATCTAATCTAATTTTGTTATTAAATGTTCGATACCCGTTGATAGAAAGTCTTCTCTAATACATATGAATAACTATTTTCAAAAACTAGAAAGGTGATATCACTTGTAGAAATTCAACAGGATAAGTGTAGGGATACACGAATGTAATTTCTTGTACGCACGACCAGATACATTTTAATTATGCCACACGTTACAATATTGTGTCCATGTAAACTCAAATGTCCCGTAATGAAAACATAACAAGTTAAACTTTATATATATATTTCTGCACCATGTATTTCTAAGGAAAAACTGAACTTGTCTTTTCATCATGCGACAGTTGTACTTAAACGGACACTACAAATAAAAGAACATGGTATAAAATAAATGTCGGTAGAATTACAGGTCTTTATTTATTTATTGCTCTGTTTCACATTGTGGTCAACGATATGTTTGAACTCGCTACATCATACATCTGTGATTTAAACTGGAATTGTTATTGAAGCATATATTTTTTGACCAGATGGCGGCGGAAACAAAGATCCTGATCAGACCGTTTGGTAGAGAATGCTAATCAGGATTTTTTTATATGGCAATAAGAACCCTTATAAGTCGGTTTAAGTATTACGAGGCTTATTTTAAAATACTTCGTAGGTACGCCACCCGATCTGACGCAGGATGTGTCTACTGGCTAAGGGTATGTCTTTTGAATTCCGACAACAAAGAGATTGATAAGCGTGAGTTCAGAGTAGAGAAAGAGGCTTCGGGTGACTGGTTCCAGGTAATCATTTAACCATATGAACCATTTTCTCATGCTCATTTCGTAGTAAAGTTTATGTGTCTAACGTCTTTGTCAAAGTTCGCTGACGGTTTAAAGACGAACTGTACCCTTATTGTGTATTTCATAAAACAAATATTCCAAGCTTAAATGCTAAATAAAAATTGTAGACTTAAAATTAAATATACTGTAAGTATTTAACCCTTTCCCACATATATACGCTTTCTGAAACCTCTACAGCAGACGACCATTGGAAATGTCACAATATTTTTAACTCTATTCAATAATGATACGTTCATTTGTTTCCCTACTTATCTTGACACGTTGTTTTCAAAGTCTTCTCCTGCATATTTTTCGTATGTGGGAAAGAGTTAAAACTGTTGTAAACGATAAGAATGTGTCAGGTACATTCGCATTCAAGGAGAAACAGTAATATCTATTTCAAGTAGACATTTTCTACGTTATGTCATGTTTTATTGATTATAGTAGCAACATATGGAAACATATGTACTGTAAATTCATGTCTTAATTATTTTATAAATGGTTACATGTGTTCTGGTAGAGGTTTCTAATTATATTATAATACTTACATATGTTCGCCTCTACACATTAATTATCCAAAAAAGTATCTAAACAAATGAAATCAAATCAAATTGGTACTGTTTTTGCTTACTCTGTCATTAAGTAATACAATGGAATAGAGATAATCTGTTGATGATTGTGACAAATAAACCGTTCAAAAGTCCAGCCCCTTTAATCATGTCTTAACAAAAATAAGGTAAATGTTGTGTTCGTTTATATTAAAAACAATTAAAAAACTGAGGATAATACTATTACATTGCTCTGATGGGAAAACACGTGTCATATTCCTGAGATATTTTCGATATAAAACAGATGTTTTCAATCGTTTTCTCGACTTTCATTGATGACACTTTTTTTTATACTTGAATACGCATAAAAAGGACCATCGGTAAACCCTCTACTTGCAGATTGTAACAAGAAAGCGTAGGCAAATATTTCAAGTATCGTCAATTTTATTTATAAATATTTCTTTTTTATAATACTCATGATTTCCATCGAATATTTGAATCATGATATAATATTCGAATATTCGAATATTCGTTGCATTCCCTATATATAATTGGAACACATTCACCACAACAGATATATACAATTGAATGCTTCTTACTTGCTATGTTACATGTTTTGATAAAAGATAAATTCATTCTAAATACTCAGATATTGTTCGTTTCGTCATTAATCCCTATCTCGTTTTACGCGACTTTTACCCTTTCCTACTTTCAGATGCTTTCTGACGCTTTTCCTTTTGCCAATTACAAAACGGTTAATGACCAATGTCTGTTGCAGATTTGCATATATATTGTTATGCATTAATTTAAACTTTACATTCATCGATCTTTCTTTTTATTTCCCTCTTTCAGATAAAAGATAGTTTCAAAAACTACGGAAAAGGGGCCCGTTTTGTTAAAATCACCCATGGTGGACGTGACAACTGTGGATGGGCGGGGCGTTATGGAGCAAAGATAACGTGTTCGTCGGTTGGTCTTGTCGTCAGTGATGACGCTGCCTCGTCGGCGTCTGGAAACGAGTGAAAATAGGCACACAAAAAGTCTTGGACAGCTTAATCTGTGTACTAGTTGTTCATTAAAAAGGTGTAGGAATATACTCATGTTTGGTTTACTAATAAATACTAATAATTTAAGATGAATTTTATGCTCCCAGAAAGAAATTCGGGATAGTGTCCGTTTGACTCTCTATATAGTATGATATCCAACTATTCGTGTCCGGGCTTATTCTTAGGTGATGCGCATATATTATTTTTTTATACTTTTTACTCTCATTTTTTACCATTTACTGACTTATGTTCAATTGATTTTGCTAAATAAAGAATATTGTATCACCATATCTGTATACCCGCTATATTTCAAGAGCATCCGTAGTTTTCATCGATATCGTGTTTTTCTTGGGACAGGGTGTATTTTCTTTTGATTATGTTTCTTTTTATATAAGTAGATTTTAGTTATTTTTATAATATTTTTTTACATTCTGTAAAGATGTTTCTAATGTAAATTCTGGTGCATATGAGTCATCTGCACTTGATCTTCAACAAAACTTTTTACTCTTTCATAATTGTGAATGGTTTCTTCAGGAAGTATAACACTTTTTGGGATGTCATTATCAACCATTTTTTGAACAACATACATTTCTGCCTCCGCTTATACAAGTTCCTTTTTTCCATTTAGAATGATTAAATTGAATGCAATATCTGACTTTTGCTTCTTTATTAGAGCTTGTTCACGTTTAACGTTCAGTTATATGATGGATTGCTCCTTCTTCAGTTTACCTCTTGTTCAATTATGTAGAAATGGGTCCTTGCCGCTTCTACTTTTGTTTTCTTTTGTAAGTAAATTTGGCCTACTCTACTCGAACATCTGGACCTGGACTTGCTAGATGAGGAGCTGCACGTGTCATGTGACTTTAAAGTAGAGTGTCTCTTTTCGTCTGGCTCAAAATATATCAAGTCAAACTGTCTATTAAATGACACCTGCTGTTCCAGATCCATGGTTTTTGAAACATTCTACTGTAATGCCTCTATTCTTTTTTTGCTATATGTACAGACTCCCCAGAGGGAGGTAGAAAGCCACATATATACACAATAATGCCTTATGAAGACATGCAGTACCATAACATTTTTATGACAGTCTACATTCTACCGACAAACTTTGACCATTATAAAACCCTTTAAATATCGCGAATCTGACGTGACGCAATGTGGCGCAACATGACGCCTCATGATGCAACATAAAACACTATGAGAGCCGTCCTGCAGTCTCATATTACTGGACAATTCTAATTTGCAGATGTTCCAAGCCTAAGAGGGTACTGAAAACGTCATACACACGAGAAACCCTTGGCACATTCCTAAATAACCTGCATGATCTAACCCTTTGCTCCTAACAGACAACACGTGGTGTACCTAGAAGCAGACAGCTCGAGAACATGTCATGAAAAAACATGAACAAAATGAACAGTTCCATCCATTCTCGGTGTTTTGCAAGATGCTTTTGAAACAGACAACTGTATAACAGCTTGTCACGAAAAGGGTCAAATACATAAACACATGTTTGCATGAAGAGCTTATAAAATTCCTATGACTAACATATAAACCTTGTAGTTTTTGTTCATACTAATTCAACTTACGCCTTTGAAAACATTGCATTCTTCCATTTCCAAAAAAGACTAAGGAAACAGGTCACGTGACTCTCCAAAATAGTAAAGAAACTTCGCTTTTCTGCAAAGAATCGGATAGGAAACAAGTACCTTCAGACATACAACGCATTACATTGTCGATTACTCACTTTGTTGGGACCATAGACCTGTGTTATTTCTATTTTTCTATGTTCAATCTTAAACGACTTGAAACAAAATGGCCCTGGTCTCATTTCAGGGGAAGTAACCCTGTAACATGTAGACAAATATATAATACAGAACAGACACCATTCTTAACAAGTCATTTATTACACATTTATTAGATTGAAATATAAGAACAGATAATGCGAAACACTTTACAGTTGAGTTTTTTTTTTAGATTATTCGCAAAAAAAGGCGAATTTCGCAGGAGAAAGATAAACATTGGAAATCAGATGAGTATATACTGAAGTAGGCCCCATTCTGTTAATGTTAGATGTAGATGTCAAGCTGCATTGTTTATGGTAGGCCAACCAGAACCAAATAACCTAATTTATAAGACAATACATTTAATTCGAACGATTTAGAATTAAGAGACCATGATTCCGAGCAAAAGGGAAAGGGAACATGAATACAGACAAGAAAATGAAGCAGGCTATAGTGAGGTTAAGGTAGGAGATAATGTTTACTGAAACAAAGTCGAGAAAACAAAATGCAGACGAACTTTAATTCTTTACCAAACACTGTTGGAAATAATGTCGTAATTTAATCTGACGACGGATCAAATTATAACAGATATGTTACATTTCTGAAACCTTATTAAGAAAAGGAAAGTTGTAAATTATCAGAAAATGATTCAGTCTTGCCTCAGGTCGAGTAATGAGTGAACATGACAGAAAAATAAAATATAGTGAAACCAATGACGAAGAACAAACACCGAGACCAGAAAATGTGAAATGGACTTTATAATAGACTAATCAGACACAAGATAAACAAATTGACATCACGAAGGACATTTGTTGTTTCCTATTCTGTATCTGTTAATTGGTTGATAAAAGGGTCTTGTTTGGAATGTTTATCACAACGAACCTTTGTAAATTAACAGTTATACATTTAGTGGCCAACGCTTTTAGATAAAAATAACCATGAACATTTGTGGGAAATACTTAAAGAAAGTCCTTAATACTATTTGAATTGTTACTTCTTGAGTCGATTAAAAGTATTTCTAATTTCATTGACATTGAAATAATTTGAATTATAGTGCCTGTATAAATGTATTTTCATGCCATATTACCATAGTATAGTATATAACCATGTATACCAGTTGTAGAGTAAAAATAAATACTTTGTCATAAAGAAGTATTGCATTTTTATTGAACCCACGTACACAGTTTGTATATACCACGTGACTTTTACGTCACAAATGCTTCGGCTGACAAATATTTTGCTTCGGTTTAGAAGTAAAAACAAAGGTAACTTATTTATTTCTTCATCATTTTTAAGAAAACATGGTGCTGTCTATGCCGCTTACAGAGCCCTATCTCTGGTATTTAACGGAGTTTGATTAGTGGTTTAGTTGCTTCAAACATTCTCAAAATGTATTAATATCGCAGACAGCCGGTGCATTATCAAAACTGAGTTTTGAAAACAGATTCGTCAAGGTGTTTGAAAAAACTAGACCACCAATCAAACTCCTGTAAAGAACAAGAGATATGCCATGGTAAGCGGCGTAGACTGCGTCATGTTTCATTAAAAAGGGTGAGGAAATAAAAAAAGCGAAAATCCCCAGCAGTATGGCCTTTGCGTAACGTATCCACCCAGATTAACATACGCAGTCAGCGCAAACTGATCCGGGCCTAAACATTCCATCTCAGGGCGATAGAGGTATAGAGTAATGATTCCTGACATTAAATCCACGGAAGGCGAAAAGTGTCTATCAGGGTAAGCCTGCACAATGTTGGTTTTCTCGCGGGACGGCTAATACGGTGTTCTACATGAAAAACATGTGGCAGTTGAGGGTTGAAGCTACGTTGATTAACACGGAAACAAAGATTACATGTATATGTAGTTGGTGTACTGTGAATTGTAAGGAAACACTTAAACTCATTGTAAAACATTTGTTGCAGTTTGGTGAAAGTATACAATGATTTCTAAGCAAACACTTTTTTACGGACTTCCTGGCCCGCGGATGTATTTGGTATAATTTGACCAGTAGAAGCCCTCCATAATCTAGCCTCAATATAAGTGTACACTAGAACAACCATAAAGGCTTTGCACGCTATTAAAACTGTAACATGTGTGTACTTTAAAGTGTATCTGCCATTAGTATACACTTTGATCCTTATTGAAACAGTTTATAGCTGTGACGCTTAAACTGAAACGGTAAATCCAGCTCTCCTGAAAACCTCCGTTAAATAGAGGTTTCTTACTCGTGACCGATCTGTCCAATTTTACCGTTAGTGTCGTGATCTAAAGTCTGGTGTTCGTAAACCAATCGTTTGTGGCTAAAATAAGTATGACTAGGAAGATAATTGAGCCGTCGCGCGAGAAAAACAACATTATGGCATCTGCGTAATGTATCGACCAGATCAGCATGCACTGTCCACGCAGGCTGATCCGGGCGGACACATCTCAAAGGGATAGAGGTACAGAGTAATGATTCCCGAAACAGAAAATCCACAGGAGGCGGAAAGGGTCCATACGGGTAAGCCTGCGCGGCATGCTTAGACTGATTAGGGTCAAATCAGGTCAGGGCCCTTGCGTGTGAGCTAATATAGCGATCATGTGGGATTGTGTAAACCATTTAGAACAGGTTATTTGCGTACAACGAACAGAACAGACCAGACATACTACATATTCATGATTACAATGGATCAATATAAAATTGTGTACATTGCAAGCTCGGCAACTCCAGCCAAAGAACTCGATTCAAGGATGATTTCAAATAATTAATAAGCTATACTATTGGATTAATAACGCCAAATGTTGACAAATATATACTCTAAACTACTCTTTTTATTTTTACTGAGGAGTTGGAAATGAGGTATTGTTGCATATCCGACTCGGCATTACATCAATATATGAGCGGTACTCCAGTGACACCAGTATCGGCCTATTCATTACACGTGCATTTATTTGTTTACTATTGTTT
>JAUELF010283249.1:0-10347 GCA_031471495.1 Clinocardium nuttallii | reverse complement strand
TGCAATTTCTTCTTTTGTCACTATGTTTTCAAAAAGCAGTCTGCTGCAGAGGCATCAGAAAGCGTCTATATGAGGGATAGGGTTAAGAGTCTAATTTTAGCCTCATATCAAGGCATATGTCAATTAAAACTGTTGCCCTAGTCTCTGACTGTAAATGGGTAGAAACTTTGTAAATTCAGCATTGTCTGATATACACTATTGTTTATAAGATATTACATACTTTTTCTTTTTCGTGTTTATTTTAAAAAAAGATTTGGGCCCTCCCCACTTTCCGACATATTTGAAGCATTAGCAGCAGATGCCTTTTATAAACATAGTGACAAAAGGAAAACATTGTCAAAAAGTTGTCACCTGTTTAATTTCAATAATTTTCCTCATACTTTTGTTGCCAAGAAATGTTTTCTTAGGTGCCTGCTGCAGATTTTTTGTATGTGGGAAAGGGTCAAAATAATTACATAATTATATATCAGGCTATCAAAAGACATCTGCATCAGGAAATTCTGAAAGGTTATAAATAATTTAATGTGCCAGAAATATTTACATTTAACGGTATATGCCTAGCTTCGGTATATGCCTAGTTTCGCTGTATTTCAGATTCATACATTTTTTAACACAGTCATGGGTAAATTCCTACAGGAAATTTACATATTTTAATATATATTTCAGGTATGTCTAGCAATTTGAGGTCTTATTACATCTGCATACGGTGAAGATTCGGTTGAGGCATATTGCATCTGCACAATCTCACCAGAGCCTTCACTGTCTGTTTATGTATGACAAAGTCCTAGATGTATCTTTTTATAAAAAAAACTAGAAGTATCTCCTCTTAAATTTACTTCAATTTACCTCTATATGATCCAGTTATGGGAGTCAATAAGTCGCCAAATGTGTTGCAATTGTTTCCACATTTATGGTTATAATTCCAAAATAATGATAAATATTTATCTATGAATGATACAACTTTCAATAAAGAACACATTCATTTGGGAGACACAGTTGATAGCAAAAGTTTCCGCAACAAACCAATAATAACCTACCTTTTAAAGCTATATTAAAATAAACCACTACAGTCACTGTTTAATTCAATGGCTAATGAAAACGGTTCACTGTAAAGTCCCCAATTGAAATATCGTCAGCAAAATACAGTTCATTTCCATTTCACACGGAGTCAATATTCAAATAAGGCTGTTTAGTATTCAGCTTTAAAGTTACAGTCGTGATGATGAAAATGAAGATGTCTATTTAATTTGTCTATCTCTTTAATACCTGTACATAGCCATTTATCTCTATTGTTTATAAAGATACAGAACAATTCACATCTGAGATAACAAAAAAAACAGGTCATTTTGTTCATAACCAGTATTCTTTACCCCTTTCCCACTTGCAGGCAACTTTGAAATCATTGTGGCAACAGGAGATATTGCTCATGATGAGCACTTTCTCCTTTTGCCACCACGTTATCAACTCTTTTCAAAGTCATTTGTTGTATTTAAAAAAGAGTTAACCCTCCCACAGATACTTTTCCATGAAAATGTCCCAACTCCTACGCCAAAATAAATGAATGGAATATTGGTAAAGTTACGGTCCAAAATTGGGTTTTATTTTTTTTCTCATGATGTTTCCTGAAAGGTTTCTCCCACACGTTTGTAATTTGATATAAAATGTACGACTTCCTTGGAAATATGTCCCCTTCAAGACATAACTATTTATGTATTGCAACAATTTTCTTTACCAAATCTGAAATGAATATTTTTGATGGAATATCTCCTTGAACACCCTTAAACCGTTTAATCATTTTCTCCCCTACTTTAACCCTTTCCCTCAAATAGACGTGCAATTTCTCCTTTTGACACAATGTTTTCCACTTTTAGTCATAGGTTATCCATTCAATTCAAGAGATTTTCCATGTTTTGACAAAAAATGTTCAAAGTCGTCTGCTGCAGAATTGTCGTATGAGGGAAAGGGTTAATTGGGTTGGTCTGCTCAGCAGGAAAAAACATCTCTTTCCCACCACCCTGCAAAATATCTGTCACAAATCCGTGCATTAAATAAAGAAATATAATTGTAAACTTTGTGCAAGAGATGAAATTGCTCATGATGCGCAATTTCCCCTCTTGCAACAATGTTTTTCCGTCTGCTGCAGATACCTCAAAAAGCATGTGTCAATTGCTACAGAATTGTTGTATGAGGGTTTGGTTACTATAATAGAAATAAAGAAAATATTACTTGGGGGGGGGAAAGTAGGGTTGGACGGAGCTCTTGACAAGAGAAGTAATTCAAATTCCAAAATCCTTATTTGAACCTCAAACCCTATGCTGTGGGTACTCAAAATAATCCTCTCAGTGAGACGATTCTCTTGGAGTACCCACAACAAAGTGTTTGATTGAGTCATCAGAGAAACAAATATAAGAAGGAAAAAGACTGGTTTCCTTCTCCTGATCTAGTCCTGGGAACTTTGGCCTTGGTTGTTTTTATGCCTATTGTTGTATTGATCTAGGCATTTGATGGAGGAGAGGGTCATTGACACGGACATGTGTGAACTTTCCCTGATGCTCCAGATGGATGATCGTGATTTAAATCAGTATTTCACCTCAAAAGCCTATGGTGTGGGGTACTCAAAAGAATCATCTCATTAAGACAATTATTTTGAGTACCCACAACATATGCCTGATTAAAGTAATGAGAGAGATATTCAGGAACAAATTAATTGTTTACTATTTCTTTATCTGTAGGCCTCTGAATAGTGGTCGAAGATAATATTGATCAAGTTTAGACCCATGTAGTGGTTGTCTGCAAGGGATTGTTTTTTGAAATTAAAAAACTTGAGGACCTCATGATCCAGAATATGAACAACGCTGTGGGAAAGGCATGTCTATAGGGATATTGTGACCATGGAAGATCCAGAATGCATGGTCTGTTTCTCAGTATAGATTGGTCATTGCAATGGTCCTCTGTGTCCTATTTGGCATCTTGCCATAAACACAACCAGCAGATGTATTTTTACCATTTCCTCATACGACAAATCTGCAGCAGACGACTTTGAACAAATTTTGTCAAAAAATAGGAAATCGATAACCATTGACTAAAAGTGGAAAACATTGTGGCAAAAGGAGAAATTGCTCATTGAGCAATTTCTTCTTTTGTCAGTATGTTTTCAAAAAGTCGTGTGCTGCAGAGGCGTCAGAAAGCATCTACAGTGTATATGAGCTCATATTAATTAACCGTTTCCCACATACAGACGCTTTCTGACGCCTCTACAAACTTTGCCCAGATGTTCTCAAAGTCGTCTGCTGCAGAGTTGTTGATTGTCACTCCGGGAAAGGCTTTAAAGAAATCACGTTTTCGTTGCTATGGAAACAAGAAGATAGAATGTTTTTTCAGAAATCTATAATGAACGGGCTTATTTATAGTCATTTCCCTTCCTCATAGACAATGGAATTTAAGAATCTTTGAACACAAAGTTGTCTTTTGTTTTGCTCAGATTATGTTTAAAGCAGACATTACCATCAAACTGTATAGTATCTGGTAGATGATAAAAATGTATCAATTCAAATAAAGGATTAGTTGCCTTCTCAGGAAAGAGCTAATTAGTTTTACAGGAAAAATTTAGCATTTTCAATCTATGTGATTTAATGTTATCTTTTTCTCATTAAGCAGCAAATGAAAAACTTACCCTTTCCCACTAAAAACAAATTTACAGCATATGACTTAAAAAACATCATTGCCAAAATAAGGAAATTCTTTATAAACTAAAGTATAAATAGGGCTGGTAATATTATGGCAAAAGGAGAAATTGCTCATTTGTTATAAGCCATTTGGACTTTTGCCACATTGTTTTGTAACAATGTTACATCAAAATCCATCTGCAAGTGGGATAAAAAGGGCTAAAGGTGTACTTATTGATTCATTGGTACCACCGTTGAGACTCTCATCTCATCTGATTCTATTATAGCTTTTATAGATAGTTTGCGGAAAAAAGAGCTCAACCAGCCGTCTCATATGCACACAGCACCGTCTCATATGCACGCAGCACCGTCTCATCAAGTTATAAACGGTTGGCTGCTCAACAAGTTTACTTCCTTTTATAAAGAGAAAAAGGTATGGTTAATCACTTAACTTACTGCAGATAACTTTTAGATGCATCTGCTGCAGATGCATTCTGAAAACATCTAAACTGGAAAAATGTTCTTGAAGAAATGTTAGAATCAATTTGATACAAAGGTTAAAAAACATTATTGGAAAAGGATATATTGCTTTCTTATTGCCAGCTTTCACCAACTTTCACCTTTCCTCACATTGCTTTCAAAAATCGTGTGCCTGCAAGCTTTAAGACATCCGAATGACATTTTATATCTGGTAAAGAGTGTATATATCTAAGTTTTGTTTCATATTCTCATGGTTGCAGTCAATACTGATGACATGCTAGGTATTATAGCGATCAGAGTCAGTTGTTAGCAAGAACAATTAACAGCTTTTGTCATCAAATAAGACCAGATCAATAGTGGATGCCCTTTTCAGATACAATTCTCTTTCCTGATCTATTGTTAATTGGTTATAATATATGTCCATGGTGAACCTGTATCACCTTTGGGTGTGTTCAGAGTTTAATTAACCCTTTCCCTCATATAGACGCTTTCTGACACCTGCAGTAGACGGCTTTTTGAGAACATAGTGACAACAGAAGAAATTGCTCAGAACGAGCAATTTCTCCTTTTGCCACAATGTTTTCCACTTTTTAGTCATAGGTTATCCATTCAATTATAAAGTTTTTGCATTTTTTGACAAAATATGTTTAAAGTCGTCTGCTGCAGAATTGTTGTATGCGGGAAAGGTTTAAAGCCATTTATAACAGTAGAGCTCACAGTGATCCCTGACATTAGGACTTCCCACATACAACAAGTTTGCAGACAACTTTGAACACACGCACACATTTTAAAAATCTATATGTAATGGAATTATAACTATTTCATAGAATTGAAAACATTGTGACATGAGAAGAAATTGCTATTTTTGCCATAATGTTTTAAAATGTCATCTGCTGGAGAGGCATAAGACAGCATTAAATG
The DNA here is from genome assembly GCA_031471495.1 of Clinocardium nuttallii. Taxonomy (NCBI): domain Eukaryota; kingdom Metazoa; phylum Mollusca; class Bivalvia; order Cardiida; family Cardiidae; genus Clinocardium; species Clinocardium nuttallii. The sequence continues at coordinate 5,281 of JAUELF010283249.1, read as the reverse complement.
TTTATAATAAGGTAGATGTTTAAACCCGTTTACAATTTTATGTAGAATTATTTTATTGTAGAAATATTTGGCACAATCTGACGCATCTGCAGCAGACGCTTTTTGAAAAAGTCATGACAAAAGGTGAAATTGCTCAAAACAAGCAATTTCACCGTTCGCCACAATGTTTTCAACTTTTTTCGGTAATTATATTTTACCTTCGTTTATAGAGATTTTTCCGTGTTTTTGACATGATATTTTCAAAATTGTCTGTTGCAGATTTATTTGATATAATTTATTCTCTATAAGCTTAATTACTAAGACATTTGACAAGAGAAATGGAAGACCCATTTACAAGGTTAGATTTTTAGTGATACAGGAAAATACATAATTATTACTTAACCCTTTCCCACTTGTAGATGCTTTCTGACGCCTCTGCAGCAGACAGCTTTTTGGCAACTTGGCTTCAAAAGAAGAAATCGCTCAATTTCTCCTTTTGTTACCATATTTTCAACTCTTCAATTATTGTACTTTCGTTTAAAGGTCACAGTTTCCAACTGTTTTCATGTATATTTTCAAAGTCCCCTGCTGCAGAGTCATAGTACGATCGAAAGGGATCAAAATCTGACATATATTTGATGAAAACACAAAACTATACATAATATAGCACAGTGACAGCTGTAATACCATACTATGATAAATAGGTAATTCATCCTTCAACCCTTTTCCACATGTAGACACTTTCTGTCAACTCTGCTGAGAAAAGAGTTTTTAAATCACTGTGGCTATAAAGGAGAAATTGCTCATGAGGAGTATTTTTGCCTTTTGCTATATATAATGTTTAAACTTGATTCAATACTTGTTCTTGAACCATTTGTAGGGAATTCCTATACTTTTGACTACACATTTTCAAAGCTCACAGCTGCAGATTTGTTTTATGTGGGAAAGGGTTATAAACATAAATATCTGTTAGATATGACACATCATGCTTGTCTATATATATATATATACTCATAGAAAATATGTGAGCTGTGCGTGAGAAAACCAACATTGTGGACTCTGCGTAAAGTATCGACCCAGATCAGCCTAAGCATGCCACGGAGGCTTACCAGGATAGACACTTTTCCCCTCCAGTGGATTTTCTGTTTCAGGAATCACTATAGTTATACTCTATACCTCTATCCCCCTGAGATGGAATGTAATGGCCCAGATCAGTCTGCACGGACTGTGCGGGCTGATCTTGGTTGATACATTACGCAAATGCCATTATGTTGGTTTTCTCGAGAGATGGCTCTGTCAATAATGTTTGTAATTTCTAACACCGACTATTGAAAACAAGTTTAGAGAAAGGTGATGTGTTTTGTCATGCCATTATGTAGAATATAGTCAAGTCCCATGAGATCACTTTATTTCACTGAAATATGAAATTGCAATTATTCATAGACGTTTTCTATTTTAACCTTTCCCACATACAGCAAATATGCAACAGACGACTTTGAAAACATCTTGGCAAAAATGTGAAAAATCTCTAAATATAATGGTTTAACCCTTACCATGCTGAGACCATCATATGAGCTGTCACACTGAGCCTTCAAAACAATTCAGCATGGTAATTAAGGGTTACGATAATTGAATAAAGTAGAAAACACTGTGGAAAAGGAGAAATTGCTGTACTTGCACAGATTAACGAAAGCGTCTCAATTGTCATATCTGCCGCATATAAATTAAAAAATATGGTCAACCTCAATGACCCTTACCCACATACAACAAATCTTCAGCTTTGAACATAATTGTTTCAGCCCATAACATATGACGCCTTTGAAATGATCAAGTTCAAAATATTGAAAATCTCTATAGATGATACTATGATTATTAATTTGAGTTGAAATCATAATGTTGCAAATGGAGAAACATGCTCATGACATGACATTCATTGAATACAGCATTGTGGCAAAGCAATTAGAGATGGTTCATTAGTAATTTCTCATTTATCTAAATGTTTCATTAGTAACATTTCTCTGATACAAGGGCTTAAGTCTTAGAAAGTGTCTGTATGTATTAGAATGGTTAAATGGAGGCGTGCTTTTCTTCAGTGTTTTAGAAGCATAGTCTCCCAACAATTTCCGGTATGATCCAACAAAATAGAAAACCATCCTTGTACAAATATATTATGAAGTAATGTAGAATATCAACTTCTGTCCACAAAGTAAATTTAAGTCATTTACAGCTTTGGTGGAATTTGCGAAAATCTCTACAAATGAATGTTTTACTACTTAATAGGGATGAAAACATTGAGATAAAAGGTGATATTGCAAATAATAAGCAATTTAGTTTCTCCTTTTGCCCCTATAGTTTTTTTTCAAATATCTATACTGCTGCACAACAGAAAGTGTAACAGTATGATGGAAATAAAGGCCAGGGATTAAACATAGATCATCACTGTTTGAACATATTTGGGCTACAACAGATACATTTGTGGGAATTTATTTTGAAATTGAACCAGGTTTAGTAGATGTCATTTAAAGATTTTTTCTATTTAAGATCTTGTTGCCCTCTTGTGCAATTGAATAGAACGGCTTGAACAATTCTGGTAAACAGTATAACCATTTCGATTTTAAATTGACTGATTGTTTAAATTGTTTTACACGAGTGCTTTCAACAATGCTTCCATTATATTAAGGCATTTCCTGGATAAGTTACTAATACTACTGGTCCATTATCATGAAACCAGTCTGTCACCCTGGATAAGTTACCAATACTACTCGTCCATTATCATGAAACCAGTCTGTCACCCTGGATAAGTTACTAATACTACTCGTCCATTATCATGAAACCAGTCTGTCACCCTGGATAAGTAATTACCAATACTACTGGTCCATGTATCATGAAACCAGTCTGTCACCCTGGATAAGTTACCAATACTACTCATCCATTATCATGAAACCAGTCTGTCACCCTGGATAAGTAATTACCAATACTACTCGTCCATTTATCATGAAACCAGTCTGTCACCCTGGATAAGTAATTACCAATACTACTGGTCCATTATCATGAAACCAGTCTGTCACCCTGGATAAGTTACCAATACTACTGGTCCATTATCATGAAACCAGTCTGTCACCCTGGATAAGTAATTACCAATACTACTCGGCCATTATCATGAAACCAGCCTGTTGAGTCGTAATGCTAACCACTCAATCCTGAGCACCTGGAAGGGAGCCATTTCTATAATTTTTACGGACACTATAATAACTCCCTTAGACAACACCAAGGCAGCTCTCCCTCATACAACAATTCTGCAGCAGACGACTTTAAACATATTTTGTCAAAAAATAGAAAATCTCTATAACCCTTTCGGCGCCGAAGTCGCATAATATGCGACAGCATGGCTCAGAACCGAAGTCGCATATTTGCACCAGTTTTAATTTTATTCGGTGCTGAGAACACTTTTCTGCTATTTATTTGGCGCCGAAAGGGTTACTTAATTGAATGGATAACCTATGACTAAAAGTTGAAAACATTCTGGCAAAAGAAGAAATTGCATGTCTTGTGCAATTTCTTCTTTTGTCACTATATTTGTCGTCTGCTGTAGAGGCATCAGAAAGCGTCTATATGAGGGAGAGGGTTAATCTTGTGCAGTAGAGAGAAATGTTTGACGAAAAATGTTTCTGAGAAAATTATTTTTTCTGGTCCTATTTCAGACAAAAATGACAGCATTATATAAATAAACACTGGCAGCCATGTTTTTTGGATGAATCAAGATCCCTGTGACCCTCTATTGAAATTGGACAAGTTCTGGACAAAAGAGTTTTGAGGAGTTTTGAGGGGTTTTGAGGAGTTTTGAGGAGTTTTGAGGGGTCTATCATGCTTAATGAGTTTAATGAGGAATAGGCATTTGAAGTCAAAATTTAACAAACAGACGTACAGACAGATAATTCACCATGGCATAAATATAAGCTTAAATGGTTTTCATTGCAATTGGAACTCCAAACAAGGACAAGCTCCTTAACATACCCAGTTTTCAACCAAGTGTATTAACACAATTACATTTCTTATGATACCAGATATAACAATACATGTATGACCCGTCCCGTGAGAAAACCAACATTCATAATGGCATCTGGGTAATGTATCGACCAGGTCAGCCTGCACTGTCCACACAAACTGATCTGGGCCGACACATTCCGTCTCTGAGGCATAGAGAAATTATTTCTGAAAATCCACAGGAGGTGAAATGTGTCTCTCCGGGTTAGCCTGCGGGGCATGCTTAGGCTGATCAGGATCGACACTTAACACAGAGACCACATTGTTGGTTTTCTCGCGAGACAGCTCATATCTTGCACACAAAAGTAAACAACTCGAAAATGTCATATCAGCGGTGAACATTTATCCTTAATTAATTTCCCCACATATAGCAAATATGCAACATACAACTTTGGAAACATCTACGTAGGCAAATATACCGAAATAGATATACTCTATTAATGTTGGTATAATTATTATTTCGATATGGAAACAATTTGTGGCAAATGCAGAAATTGCTTATGAATGAGCAGTTTCTCAATATGCAACAATATTTTCAAAAGTTGCCTTCCTCTAAATTGACAGAAAGCTTCTGTATGTGGGAAAGGGTTAAATGGTGTTATTATAGTATAGGCTGAAACAATATGTTCAATACATACTTGATCAATAAACCTTTACCCTCATGCCCATTTGAAAAGTTCCCATAATTAACAATTAGGTCAAAGGCTCTTAAAAATCCTTTCATACAATTTTACTCATTGAACCAGCTCCAAATGCATTAATTATACATTTCCTAATTGGTAAAGATTGTTTTTTAAATCATTTCCAGCAGAATCAGACTTTTTTTTTCTTTCTTTCAAGCGCGATCATGTTTAATCATCTCTGTTCAATAACGTTACTTTTGAATGTATTTTTCAAATTTTTGCTTCACATGTTTGTTTTATTTGTGAAAGAGTTACCATATCATATTAGGTTAACATTTAAGTACTGAATAATGTCAAAATGATCGTTGGTGGATAATAAACAGGCCATATCCAATGACAGTCATTACCCTAAAGAAAATGACCCACATTTAAATAAAGGGGTAGATAGTCCAAAGAAGTATTGTGGCCAAATAGTTAACCCTTCCCCTCATACGACAATTCTGCAGCAGATGACTAAATTGAACATACTTTGTCAAAAAATAGAAAATCTCTATAATGGAATGGATAACCTATGACTTAAAGTGGAAAACATTGTGGCAAAAGGAGAAATTGCACGTTTTGTGCAATTTCTTCTT
>JAUELF010283239.1:0-10347 GCA_031471495.1 Clinocardium nuttallii | reverse complement strand
ACTAAAGCAATATGGCTAGTTATCGAACTTGTCCGAGATATTATGCCAATACACATTCTGACTAAGTTTGGTGATGATTAGACAAAGGTTTCTAAAGTTATTGAGGTGACACGACCAATTTTGGGTAATTTCTATAATTAAAGGAAGATAACTCTCGATTGACTAAAGCGATATGACTTGTTATCGAACTTGTCCGAGATATTATCCCAATACACATTCTGACAAAATGTGGTGATTGGACAAAGGCTTCTAAAGTTATTGAGCTGACAAGACCGATTTTAGGTAATTTCTACAGTTAAACTCTCGATTGACTAAAGCGATATGGCTAGTTATCCGAAAGGCTTCTAAAGTAATTGAGCTGACAACATACTGGACGCCGCGCGCCCGCCCGTATGCCGCAGGTAAAACTATAATACGATCCGTTTTTTTCAAAACGGGCGTATAACAACAATGGAATAGATTCCACTTTTGAAAGTCACCGGGGGAAGCCAACGTTTTGAAAACCTTTGGAGGTGTTTAACGTTGACACGGAAACAGGCATCTTTTCAAATGTACTTTAACCGTAACATTTCAAATTTCGGCGGTGCAGTGATAGTTCGTCCATCTATAGTGTAAGAGGTCGTCGGTTCGATCCCATTGCCTGCTTATACCAAAAACCAGACAAAAATGGTAGCAGTGGCTTTCCCTCCTTGGTACTCACGTTTGTGGGGTCAGAATTACGACTGACTCGCTGAGTGTTGAGAGCGGCATTAAACACCATCCAAAAAGAAATTGTTTTCCTCTGTAGTATCTTGGGGAGCCTTAATCCGAATCATTACATTCTTTAACGAAAAAGTCAAACACATAAACCGATTAAAATCTCAATATTCCACGCCCCCACTAAATACTCATTTAATCCTTTACTTTAGTCGGACGATATATGACGCCATTCCAGCTGACGACTTTTGACTATTTCACATTTTTCAAAACTGTATCATTGTAACATTTCCCGCATGCAGACGACTTTTGAAAGGTTTGCAGCTAACGACTTTTAAAAACATAGTGTGGGAGGGAGTATTGCTCATAATTTTCTACTCTTACGTTGTACTTTCATTTAGAGAGAATGTCCATATTCTTACTCTAAGGGATTAGACAAAACCTTTTTCAGATTACCTGATATGATAGCTTTTAGAATCTTTGAGCCAAGCCCCTGGTAGCCAAGTCGTTAATGACGCGGGCTTTCAACCTAGTGGTTGTGAGTTCAACCCAGTGGTTGTGAGTTCAACCCCAGCTCGACAAACATTCGTTCCGACTTTTGACAAAAGACAATGCGACAAACGTCATTCTTCTTCCACCACTATGGGCTAACAATATATGAGTAAAGGAAGTCAGTTGCGTAGTAAGGTCGATGTGTGGTGCGTTGGTAATACTCTGTGAGAAATCTAGCAAACACAATGATATGTGAACTGGCCGCCATAGTTGCATCAATCAGTTAAGAAGCTTTGAAAACCGAAAGAGTCTTGCTTAAACATTGAAGAAACGAATACTTAACTCCTTTTCCATATAAAGAGGACTATTGACGCCCTTGACAGAAGACGACAACTAAAATAATCGTAAGAAAAAAGGAAAAATTGCCCTCAAAAGAGGCAATTTGTCATTTTTCCAAAATGTTTTCTCAACTCTGTGCAAAAGGGTTTTTTAAATATGTAGTAATTTATAGTAAATTTCCTCGAATATTTTTAAATCATAAATGATGACTCTGAATATATCATAGTATCAGGAAAGCGACAAATTGTACCACATCTGCAACAGGCGACATTTGAAAACATTACTGTAAGAGCAGATATGAGCAATTCCATCACATGTTACAATATTTTCAACTCTATGAAATGAGTTAACTCATATTAAATGAGAATTTTCATATTTGTCCTAGACGTTTGTTGAATGCGTCAAACTGTTAAAGGCTTAGGTCAGCTTGCCCATGTCGATAATACAGTTTGGTTTTCCGCATGTCCATTTAAAGGTCACAAACAAGAACCACTCTATAAGACAAGAGACATATAAACACAATCTCTGTGTTTATATGTCTCTGGTAAGACCGATTATCGGTGTGCATCAAGAACAATTTCTCAATTTGCTACAATGTGTTGAAAAGTCATCTGCTGCAGTTGCGTAGAAAATTCGTCTGTAATTAAGAAAGGTTAAAGATCTGACGACATAGAAATCCCATATAAGGTAACGGGGTTAACCCTTACAACAAATATGCAGCAGACGACCTTGAAAACATCTAGGTAAAACTATGGGAAATCTCTATATATAACGGTCTTATTATTGATAAGAGTTGAAAACATTGTGGCAAAGTGAGAAATTGCTCGTTTCCTTCAATTTCTCCTTTTGTCACAATGTTTTCAAAAGTCGTCTGCTTCAGATTGTCAGAAAACGTCTATATAAGGCAATGGGTTAAATATATATTACGGGGTATTCAAACCTTATCTACCGTGACCTGAACGGCACGCTTTACAACAAATATGCAGCAGGTCGAAACAAAGTTGATATCTTTGTAAATTAAAGCATAACGTTTGAACAGATTGTGGCTTACGAAGACTGAATAAGTTATCCTTTTTTTCCCTAACGTTTTCAATCGTCGTCTGGTGCGGATGTGTCTGCAAGTGTAAAGGATAAAACAGACAACGTTGGTGCCTTTTAAAAATGCAGATACTTAAAAAACTTTGAAAAAGAAGAAACGGGGTTTTACCCTTTAAAAGATAACACACTTATAATATCATGTAGAAATTCCATTTCAACAACTTTCACCGAGTCCAAATTCCCCTGATTACAGCCGTCTTCCGACCCCTCTGCAGCAGACTACTTTTGAAAACATTTCCAGTAACGAACACGTCACTTATGATAAACACTTTCTCCTTTTTACATAATGTTTTCAAAACTATGGAAATCAGGTATTCAATTTACTCAATTTAATTGACGAAAATACTATCCTGATTGTGATGTAAAATTGAAATCAAATCAGGTAAATGGTTGACCCAATATAAACATTGCAGGTAATATGTAAACTCTTGTCTTTATTTTACCCGATTCCTTTGTCACAAGCAAGTTATATTAATTATGTCTGGGGCAAAAGTTATTAATCTTAAGTTAGATCCGTCAATATATCATGTTTGGCTTAATTTAAATTATTAATTATATGAACATATTCATCGTTTTTGTCATATTTTAAAATATAAAATTGAACTATAATATTAATATCAACACGCACTCGACTGTTATTGTTAAATTAATTTACCTTTAAAATAAAGATAGTTTAAACCAATTACCTTCGCTATTGTTGTCGTCTTTTTCGAAACTTAACCCTGTCAGATCATGACAAGAAATATGATTGCGCTTTTCAAGTGACCTGTTTCACTTCTTCGATATCTCTAGTTGATTGTGGTTAATCGGGCGACTTGTATGAGGACTAGAGATAGGCGTATAAACTGAGTAAATATACAGGTAGTAACTCAAGCTACACACATTCATAGGTATAAACTGTGTATTCGTACGATTAAACATACAAAGTTCAAAATATAGTACTGCGTATTGTGTCCCATATATAATGTGTTGGACAGTTTGTTTTGGTGACCCGAAATAGTTACAAAAATCATGACATTCGGAGTTCAGTGTCAAACTGTGTGATTGTTTATACCTCGATTCTACATTGCGTAATAGAATATACATGTTTGGATTTGTGATATAAATAAACATGGTGTGAATTGATAATACACACAGACATGACAACGCAGGTTAATTGAGGAACAATTATAGCTTTTCACACATCGTACCCAAATGAAATAAATCTGTTATCACATGACGATACTTTATTTACAAATATACGGACATGTATATTGAAAAGGCGAAGTGGTTTATTTAGTTCAATATGTGCCAGGGAAACACAGAAACGAATTGTGTATAAGTGATGAAAACAATTGACGACTATAAAATATATTTGGAATATTTATGTTTTCTAAATTTTATAAATTGACCAAGTATGGTATATACTAATTGATGCTAAATTGTGTCGGGAGGTCAACATTACATCACGATGTTTAAAGCCATAGGCAGATGGGGATCGAATGTAAAAGGGAATTTTAATTTGAAATTTATAACAAATCTATTTGGAACGAAATCTAAAAGTTACAACGAGATAGAAAGTGATGAGGAGGAGATATTCAGTGATGCCAGAGAGGAGCCCCTTGATCTGGACGATGAAGTGGAGGAGGCTGATATAATACTAACCACTCATTGTGAACCACCAGCAACTAGCACGGCGACTGTTAATGGATCTGCTATAGGAGCGTGTTCTGATATTACAGTAACTGTTGAACGATCTAGTCATTCAGATGAATCAAGTAACGATGAGGATGATGGTGATGACGAGGGAGATGGTGGTCAAAGTCATTTGACTATTGACAATGACGAAGGTCATGATCACAAGGATTCTGATCAAATTCTAGAGACTGATAGCAAACCATCCAATGGTATTATCAGAAATGCTTCAACATCAGCTTTTAAAAAGGTACATCGACGAATAAGTAGTTTTACTCAAAAACAATATAGCAAAATGGACGATGTTACGGACGGAAGTGAAATTAATATAGAAAAAGATCCTAATGATAACATCGCCGGCATAAATGGTGCAACAAATGGAAAGGACACAGGTGAACATAAATTAAAGTCCAAAGACGAGAAGACGCGTAAAAGGAACAAGGTACCCCTGTTTAAATTCTTTAGAGGGCTTATTCGTTTTCCATTCCGGAGTAATACATCTGAATCTGGAACAAAGTGATCAACGTTCTATTTTGACTTAGTGTACAAGTAGTGGAAACGTCCGTGATGCATAGAACATGACAATACAGGGTCTTGGACTATCTCGCAAAGTTAACACATTCCACTCGAGGGTACTTATTATAAATAATGATGACCAGTCGATTTCGGATGAACCGGGGAAGTTCATTTCTTCCGGTGTTTGCTATGGTAGGCTCTGGGAGTTCACCTTGACGTAATTATTTCACTTGTGGAAAAAGATTTGTCTGTGAATCCATGATAAGGTTCAAATGTATACTGCTTTACTAAAGTTTTTTAAACCTGACATGACTTATACAGTGCCGAGTCAGAACATACTGCGTGGATCAGGGCTCTAGGTAAAGGGGGGGGGGTCGGATGTTCGAAAATCCTTATTTGACCATATAACCCTATGATATGGGTACTCAAAAGAATCGTCTAAATAAGACAATTCTTTTGAGTGCCCACACCATAGGGTTTGGTTGGATACTAAGAGATATATTGTACATTGCTGAATACTTATCTGGACCTGTAATGGATGATCTGGCCGATCTTGGTATCTACTGATTGTCTTATGGTTGGTTTTCGCAGGACGCCGCTCACATATAAAACATTTGCAGCAGGAAAACTGATAGTTAACTAATTAATCGATACATTACAGAGTCCATAATGTTGGTTTTCTCATGGAACGGCTCATTTGAACAACCATCTCCAAAAGCAGTGATGTTTCGTAATGAGAAATGAACAAAGAAAATGCCATGTTAACAATCTATATGACTGACTTCCTTTCTGCCTAGAAATTTAATTTCTGGAGTTAAAATCACCTCCACAATGTGATGCAAACAGCTAATTCCTGCTTCAAAAGTACCATATTATTGACGACCTTGTGAATCTAATTAACCCTTTCCCACATGAAACAGACCACTTTGAATTTATATGGACGTATTATAGAAGGTACTATAAATCAAACGTTGATAATTTTAATACAGTTGAAAAATAATATGTGAAGAAGAGAAATGCGTTATTATTTTCGATTTACTCTTGCCATATTATTTTCAAACGTCACCCGCTATGGATGCGTCAACACGCGTTTGCATCTGGGAAATGTTAAGCACTTGTCGTCAATAGAAACTGATATTTTTTATGAACATCATATTAATTGAGAATCATTGGTTACAATCAACATATTAATCGACTTCTTAGAATTTAAATCAGATAGAAATTTAGTTAATATATCAATAAAAGTTGATGCCTGTTCAGCAAACAACTTTTGACAAGATTGTGGAAAGGGAACACAAAATGTTCATATTATTACCAAGGTGTAGGTACTAAGAATCTCAAATACAGTAAGAATCTCTTTAAAGTTGGACTAAAGGACGGTTTAGGAGCATTATTTGTCTTACTATCACCACTATCAAAACTCTTTTCCATTTCATTTACACACGCATATGACGTAATTGCAGCACATGCATTTTGAACACATTATGTCACAAATGTCTCTTTTTAATAATGCTACATTCATGTACAGATATGTTTTAAGTGTAAATGGTAGAGGGTAGTATTGTGATGTTTTAAGTGTAAATGGTAGAGGATAGTATTGTGATGTTTTAAGTGTAAATGGTAGAGGGTAGTATTGTGATGGTATAAGTGTAAATGGTAGAGGATAGTATTGTGATGTTTTAAGTGTAAATGGTAGAGGGTAGTATTGTGATGTTTTAAGTGTAAATGGTAGAGGGTAGTATTGTGATGTTTTAAGTGGAAATGGTAGAGGATAGTATTGTGACAATACCGTGTATCAATTTAATCCTTTCCAACTTACAGACACACTTTGACGCATCTTCAGCTAACGACAAAAATATAGTAACAAGAAAATAAATTGGTCTCGATGATCCATTTCTCATTTTGTCACAGTGTTTTAACTCTATTCAATAGTTATACTTATAGAGATAGTTCTCTTTTTTGCCGAGATATTTTCAAAGTGGTCTGCTGGCAATTTGTTATATGTGGGAAAGGGTTAAGTATTTTAATAACTACCTATATGTATGGTTGACGTCACACACAAACCATCCTTCAGAACTGTCCTACCAATAAAGATCCAGATCAGCCTGCGATTCCTCGTAATCTGATCTGGATCGTCCCTGTTCGCCATCCATTCGTACATTCCTTATAAGACATCTTAAAGTTCTAAAGAATGGGTATATCGGAATAGATAAGTAGGCACTTTGACCCACAGAAATCCAGCACTCAAAACATATAAGATATTTACATAGAAACATTGCATTGTATAACTATCCCTTTACCACATAACGACGATTTCTGACGACTCTGCAGCAGGCTACTTTTAAAAATAATGTGACAAAAGGAGAAATTGCTCATAATGAATAAGTTCTCATTTTGTCAGAATGTTCTCAACTTTATTCAATGATGGTTATTTCATTCATAGATTGTTTATATATGTATTACGAAATCTGTGTGGTGTCTGTGTTGAAGGGTTTATGTTAAGTTTTATGTGTGCTTAATCCCTGTGATCTGACAGTATAGGATATTCATTTCAAAACCTCTGAAGGTCGTTTTTCGTTGCGATGTCTCCATTGTTATAATGCTTGTTTGAACACTTCTAGGCAAATGTATGCAAATGTATGCAAATGTATGGAAAAGTCTTTTTATATGAAAGTATATTTATTGAATTGGGTCGAAACATTTCTGGCAAAAGGAGAAATTGTTCATTATGAGCACATTTTCCTTCTGCCACAATGTTTTATGGGAAAGGGTTATATAATGATTTTGTTCTATTTAATGATGAAATGTGAGAGGCAATCAATATTGGCCAATATTTGATTGTACGATTGTATAGCCTGATCTAAGTCCACACTGTTCACAACTGTTGTTAAAATATGCGTATAACTTGCTTTAAGAATGCTGGTTCAAGTCGAGTACATCGTGATAACAGTATGTATTTAAAGTTGTGTTTAGTGTGGCAAAAGGATGTTTCAAGTCGCGTATAGCGGGGTAAAAAGATGTTGTTTTAAGTCGCGTATAGCATGGTAAAGTGTTGTTTCAAGTCTCGTATATCGTCGCGTATAGCATCGTAAAAGGATGTTGTTTCAATCGCGTATAGCATGGTAAAGTGTTGTTTCAAGTCTCGTATATCGCGGTAAAATGATGTTGTTTCAAGTCGCATATAGCCGGTGATAAAATGATGTTGTTTCAAGTGGTTAAGTGTTGTTTCAAGTCTCGTATGTCGCGGTAAAATGATGTTGTTTCAAGTCGCGTATACTAGTAGATATATATCTATTGTAGTATAGCGCGGTAAAATGATTTTGTTTGATTGTTTGTTTGGAGTTTAACGCCGTTTTAACAGCTTTGGTCATATCACGGCGGTCAGTGCACCTACCAATGTTTTCCTGGCTTACCCACACCAGTACTTACACAACATTCTTTCGAAGCCACTGACTACTTTCTCACATAAATCAGGTGAGAGGCTATGGAAAAATCGCCCGAAAGAATGTCGCCGCAACCGGGTATCGAACCCGTGACCACCAGATCACGAGTCAGATACGCTACCTATTGAGCTACCCGGCCGGGCGATTTTGTTTGAAGTCGCGTATAACGCGATACAATGATAGTGGTTCAGGTCACGTATATCGCGGTAAAATGGTGTTTGAAGTCGCGTATAGCCCGGTAAAATGATATTGGTTCAAGTCGCGTATACTAACTAGTAGCCTGATACAAATTATGCTGTAAGCTGTTGAAAGCGGCGTTAAACTCCAAACAAACAAAACAAACAAACAAATTATGCTGTTGAAGGTTGAGGTTTAAGACAGCATGCATGCCAAAAAGGGTTATAGATTGACCTTTGCTTTTCATTTCAAGGAAATCGTCTCATATTTATTACATTCATTGCAATACGAGAACAACTATTTTAAACATACATGTGTATGAATTTATATTATATAAGATCTGTTAACTTATTTGTGTACGTCGAGTTATGTAAATTGAAGCAGTTTCGCAGAGGTCTAGATACGGCGCATACTTAACTTTTTTAAATCCGTATCTGACGTTTAAATAACCCTATGCTGTGGGTACTCAAGCGAATCGTCTCATTAGGACGATTCTTTTGAGTACCCACATCATAGGATTTGGTTCGGTAATAAGAAAGAAATTGTGGGGAAAGTAAAAGTTTACTTCCCCATTATCTAGAGCTCTGGTTATGTAAAGAATGCAAGTTGAAACCTATATGTTATAAATATGAGCCGTCACACGAGAAAACCAACATAATGGCACTTGCGTAATGTATCGACCAGATCAGCCAGCGCTGTCCGCGCAGACTGATCCGGACAGACACATACCGTCTCAGGGGGGTGGAGGTATATATTAATGATTCCTGAAACAGAAAATCCACAAGAGGCGAACGTGTCTGTCCGGGTGAGCCTGCGTGGCATGGTTTGGATGATCCGGGTCGATACATTACGCAGAGTCCACACTGTTGGTTTTCTCGCGGGACGGCTTTTATAATGAAATGAGTCTCGTGTGGCGTGTATGGATCTTATTACATATCCGCGTTACATTTGTGGAAAAAAGCTAGTGGGGCTTCACTTATAGTTTTCTTGTCAGATGATCCAGTTAAGTCCACGTAACATATATGCAGACATTGAAGACTCTGGCGATACTGTGTATATGCACAGTCTCACCTGAGAAGTGACTTATACGCGAAGGCAACGAGACCCAAAGTCGCCTGACGTTTGGCCCAAATGAATTTAGGATATAATACATACTTTAGTTCCAGTATTCAGATATTGCTCAATGAAAAAGCCCTGGTTATTTACAGCTAAAATGTGTTTATCTATTATTAATTGTATTTTTTGTATTATTGATTTAATTCTTTATGTAACACTTTATATATAAATATATAGCTAGAGGAAAACTAATCATCTATTATCTATTACGTATGAGCTAGCTTTTAAAAGCAAAGTGGTATGGTAGAGTGTTTTCATTCAAACCTACTGGTTCAGGATTGGAATCTTAGAGGACTGTTATAATTTTACAATATTTGAAACTCTAAAAGACGCGTTTTTACATTCTCGCTAATGTAGCGATATGATATGTTTCGCCTTCGAATATAGAGGTATACTGCTTACAGACTCTGGGTTTGTTTGTTTTGTTTGTAAGGTGTGTTACACCGTTTACAACAGTATTTGAGCCGTCCCGCGAGAAAACAAACATATTGACATCTGCGTAATGTATCGACACAGATCAGCCTGTACAGTCCACACAGACTGATCCGGGCCGACACATTCCGTCTCATGGGGATATAGGTATAGAGTAAGGATTCCTGAAACAAAAAATATCCACTTGAGTCGAAAAGTATTTATCGGGGTTAGTCTGTGCGGCATGCTTCAGCTGATCCGGGACGATACTTTATGCAGAGTCCACAATGTCTGTTATCTCGCGAGACGGTTCGATACCCGGTTGAGGCGAACATTCTTTCGGGCGATTTTTCCCATTGCCTCTCACCTCTGATTTATGTGAGAA
>JAUELF010283228.1:0-10349 GCA_031471495.1 Clinocardium nuttallii | reverse complement strand
ATATTTAGTATATCAAATGAAAAAGGTACACAATAAGAATATGTTAGGGAACAGCAACTAGCTTTCTTACGTCATCGTGAAAAGCATAACATTCCGAAATATATTTACATATATTTATTAATACTTTCTGTTTTGAACTAGACAGTAATTTAAATAAATTTACTTATGTTGGGCCATTGCATATTACCAAGATGTTTTAGTCTGTTAACTGAATATTGTGGACAACACAAACTAAAATGATATTCATTTTCGATCAAGTTGGAAGAGCAAACTTTACAATGCCTCTGTTCTCTTGGAATACCATTAAAACGACCAGATTCAATTTCTAACTTATGTGAGCTTAATCTAAAACAATCAAATAATTCAACAACAGACAGGAACATGTTGACATCACCAACACTTTGAGTAAGCCATGGTTCTTATAACCAAGAGTACTTAAAAGATTGTTCAATAATGATTGTATAAGGGTAATGTTTTAAAGTCCTCTAATAATCTAGTTAACAGCATTTTGCGTATTTCAAATACAGTATACCATATGTTACAGTTTTGTCCACTACTTAACTAGGAAAAATTGTCTCTGAGATTGTAAATTGATCCTCCCAATTTCCCTTAAATAAAACCAGTGTGTGTACTTTGCTTAAAATAACGAGTATTTTTTTCAAATTTCAAATGTACTTTCTCTATACAATCAGCTTTTGCGAAACACCAAACCTGCTATGAATAATTTAAAAAGGGACAACCAATTTGTCAAATAAATCAAATTTATGTCTTGGTAATTTATAGATGTTTGTTCATTGTAATAACTGCTTGATCTGATAAAGTATGTTCCGCAACAGTTAATGATGTTCATGTGAACAGCAAGTGATAAGTTGTTCTTGTTCTTAAACTGTTTTTCAATATATAGACTATGCGTTAAGAGATAGGGTTATCTTGTTATTGAATTGTTTGTCTAGTATAAGGACTAGTCGATAAGAGATGCGTTCATTGTTTTACAATCTTTAGACTAGTCGATAAGAGAGGCGTTCATTGTTTTACAATCTTTAGACTAGTCGATAAGAGAGGCGTTCATTGTTTTACAATCTTTAGACTAGACGATAAATTGAAGAATTATATTCATATGGAATTATTTTTATCAATATAAAGACTAGGCGATACTATATAGGTTTATCGTTTTATTTAATCTATTTTATTGAATTATGTTTTTCAATATATAAATTAGACGATTATAATATAAGATATAAGTGTATCTTAATGTTTCAATGTTATATCATATTATATATATAAGTGTATCTTAATGTTGCAATGTTATATCATCTTATATATATAAGTGTATCTTAATGTTTCAATGTTATATCATCTTATATATATAAGTGTATCTTAATGTAGCAATGTTATATCATCTTATATATATAAGTGTATCTTAATGTTGCAATGTTATATCATCTTATATAGAGTGGGATCATAGCTTTACCTATAGCCATAGTTTCGGTTCAACACCCGGCCTAACCATCGTGCAGTACTTTCAACCTTTCGACAGCCATGGTGAACCGCTCCACAACTGGTACGCTCAAGCCCAAGGTACTGTGACTATTTCTAAAGGGTCTCCTTGACGTTGGCGACTTCTGAAGCCTTATGCAGCAGCAGCCTTTAAACATGGGGAACATTTCCCCCAACGTAACATTTCTCCCTTTTGACACTTATTCTGTCCGATGAAAACGTTACAGAACCTCAATGGGTAAAATGTTGCAGCAGATGAGTTTTCAAAATATTTTGAGAAAATGAGAAACTGATCATAGTAAGCCAAAATGCTTTCTATTTTATTCCGAAAGTGTGCTTCAATTCGAGCTAGTTCCCATACTTTTATACAGATATGTTCAAAGTCGTCTCCTGTAGATTATGTCTATGAATGACGGAAAGAGGTTTATATGAACGATAGTTGCTATAGGTTGTTTCCTACATGTACATCTATCTACCGACCAATCATCGTTTATTGAATGCCGGGGCCCCGATAGTTCAGTTGGTAGCGACGCGATCTGTCAATCCAGGGGAGGTACGTTCGCACCCAAACTCGAACCCCTTTCCGACGTTTGACAAAATGTTCAAACGACAACCGTTATTCGTCTTCCATCAAAGGGCAGAGAGTGTATGTAGAGAACTAGTGTGTGGATGTCAGGACATACACGGGTAGGTGAACCGGAAATAAACGAGTAGTTGAACCGGAAGTACACGGGTAGGTGAACCGGAAATACACGGGTAGATTTACAAGGTGAACCGGGAATACACGGGTAGGTGAACCGGACAACGTTATACGACTGAATAGTTGTTGTTGAGAAACGGCGTTAAGCCCCCAATGAATCAACCAATCCCTTGCTTATTGTGTTTCTTAGGTAGCAATACACACAAGAGCGGTACTAGCTCAGTCAAATGGGGAGCGTTAACCTATGCTGTTGGTCCGAACAACCTTCGACTTTGGGCCCCCACTACCACTAGCTACGGTAAGTCAATGACGACATGTGCCGCGAGAAAACCAACATTATGGCATCTGTGTATATAATGTATCGACCAGATCAGCCTGCGCTGTCCGCGCAGACTGATCCGGGCCGACACATACCGTCTCCGAGGGATAGAGGTATAGAGAAATGATTTCTACAACAGAAAATCCACAGGAGGTGAAGTATGTATGTCCGGGTTATCCTGCGCGGCATGCTTAGGCTGATCAGGGTCGACACTTTACGCAGAGCCCACAATGCTGGATTTTCTCGCGAGACGGCTCAAATATTTATACAAATAAGACATCACGGAGTGTAAATGAGTTCAGCTTCATTGATTGGTTTGCATTCAACGCCGCTCTCATCATATATTCGTTTCACGATTTGGGGTCAAAGTGACTCTCCGCTTTGACCTAATTTAACGACATATTATAGTAAAGTTAGTGAGGCTATCCTTTCAGTTGTTTTGTAAAAGATGAAACATTGACTATATTACGTGTAGACGGACAATAAAGACTCTGGTAAGATTATGTGAATACACAGTCTCGTACGCAGATTCATTAAGACATCAAATCACTAAACCCGGCCCTGTGCTCATTGTGGATCCCTTCGGCAGGGCACATTGCTTAGCCTTGTACTGGTTCATAAACGGCGTAAAAAACCCACAATAAAACAAGACACTAAACCCGGTTCATATTCATTCGGTGATTTCACGTTGTACGATGGTATAGTGTATAGTTTCAATTTACTAATCACGCTCGATGTCTGCTTCCTGGAGACTGAGTAGTCGCGCCGTTAGTGTAGGAACATCGCAAAGGCAGAACCCGCTTATCACGGGATTCGAACCCGTTCCCATTGGTACGAGCGGTATAGCGGTTTTAGAGTCCACAATCGTTCATCAGTGTTTTTGATCCCCGATCGGTTCGTACCGAAGACATTAAAATGGTAGTAATCGCTTACCGCCTTGACGCTCAGGCTTACGGTTATAACACAACGACTAACTAACTATTCGCTGTCTGGATAAACGAAATTGGTAGTATTGGTAAATTACACAAGAAATGCCATGTTATAACTGTAAAATTGTGTATAGTCACTTTCTTTATTATTGCGGTTTCTGGTTGCACCATTAATCGAATTATACTAACTTTCATTTCATTGTTTTTTTACTTCGTCTGTTTTTTTCGAAGAAAAAATGTCAGTATTTTGTGATACCCTTCTTCGTCTTCGGCATCGTGCGTCGTCACACAACTTTAACCGTACTTCATAACTAAAAAAATATATATATATATTCAAATAAATATTAGTATACATGTCTATAGGAACAATACGCATGTCTATACCAAGTCATATAACTATGGCTTTAATAATTATTTAGTAACGCCCCTTTTTTTCGACTGGGAAAAAAACAGATGAGCATTGGCGTTCGCTGCGCGGAGGCGCTCTTGTTTTGGTTAAACGATTACATGGCTGACGTAACTTAAACGACTAATAGGGCCGGTATAAAGTATATGTGTTACCCCTCTGTTATTGTCGTTGCTGTTGATGTTGTTGTTTGGATAATACTTGATAATTTAAAAAAACAAAACAGCATCTGTATCCTTTCATTTCCAAAATATTCCTTAGAATCACAGTTTTGCTCAAACATTTTATATGATTAAGAACCAGTTTTTAGTTCAAGATTTTCAAAACAGAGTTTCACTAGAGTTTCTTGCTGAATCTTGCCATGATGCCTTTATGGTGAACTTGAATGGCTGTATACTTGGACTCCAGTAGTAATCATATGAGATGTGTCGGCCCGGATTAGCCTGCACAGAATGTACAGGCTGGTCTGGGTCGATACATTACGCAAAGAGTCCCATCATAATATTGGTGTTTTGTTCGTGGAACGGCTCAAATACAATGTACATTTTGATTCATCTTGTGAAACTTGTTTCGCCGGTTTCAGTGTCTATGGAAGATATGCTTGTCGTATCATTTCTCACATACATTCCAACTGCAGCGGACGACTTTCAAATTACAGTCAAACCTGTGTTCAAAGACCACCCGTAGGAATCGAACAAGCTAATCTGTGTTCATAGGTGGTCTTTAATTGCAGGGCCATTTATACAGAAAATATTATTTTAGAGTAGTTGGGAAACTAAAAGTGTGGTCGCTTAGACAGGGAATTGGTATTTCAATGTGGTCTTTAGCACAGGTTCGACTGTATCTTGGCAAAAAATGGGAATATATATCTATATATAGTTTGTAATACAGTTGAAACCATTGTGGCAAAAGGGAGGGATTGCTCATTGTGAGAACATTTCCCTTTTTGCCACAATGTTTTCAAAAATCGTCTAATGCAAATGCATCAGAAAGCATTTGCATATTGGAAGATGGATTAATTACAGGTGAGTTTAGTTTCTGTAAAGGCTGGGGTAGCTATGTGACCACAAGCTGTTCCTTTATAAGAGCCAGCGTCCGTGTGTATATGTGGTCAAGCCTCCCTGGGGCCACGCACGTCCAGCTTTCAGGGACAATCACAACATCGGACACTACCACAAAGCAATTCAACGTCGCAGCTGGCTTTAACGCCGACTCTGATCTGATATCTGTTGTCGTAAGTATTATCGTGTGAATCCCGGCTACCGATTGGTTTTTAACCAAAATATAAGTATAACCATCACAAACTTAATGATCTTAAGAACTGTAAAAATAAAAATAAACTTGTCAAGTTAGTTAGCTTTAATTCGTGAAACCATCGTATCAAAAGTTAAAAGAGAGTCAGTCTCCAAATTCTCAACGTTCCTTATATCATAGATGATCACAAGTGTAGATCTATGACCGCATGTACATAATTATTTTGATCTCACATATTGGCTTTAATTTGTTATAATTTAATTGTTCCATTATTTTTTACAAACCTTGTGTTATCACATGCATATTATATGGCTTGAAATATGCATTAACAAAATATCATGTGACTTTCCGTAACTGGATCTAATGAGGGTAAATGGACGTACATTGAATAAAAGCATTTTATTAAAAGAATACTTTCCGTAACTAGATCTAATGACGGTAAATGGACGTACATTGAATAAAGCGTTTTATTAAAAGAATACTTTCCGTAACTGGATCTAATCATCGGAGGGTAAATTTACGTAAAGAAAATGAAGTTAGAGTTAATGTTTGACATAAGATAATTGAGCCGTCCCGTGGTAAAACCAATAGCGTGGACTCTGCTTAAAGCATCGACCCGGATCAGCTTTAACATGCCACACATCCTACCCGGACAGACACTTTTCGCCTCCTGTAGAGTTTCTGTTTCAGGGATCAATTCTCTATATTTTATTACCCCTGAGAGGGAATGTGTAGGCCCGGATACCATAATGTTGGTTTTCTTGGGAACGGCTCATATATATTACATGTAGACAAATGGTGAAGGCTCAGGCGAGACTGTATGGTGCCTAATCCATTAGTTAGATGTAATAAGACCCCTAATCGCTTGACGTGACACACACACACGTACTCACACGCAGACGTTCTCACACGCAGACGTATTTTGATACATCTTCAGCAGACGAGACATTCAAAATAATTATAGAAACAAGAAAAACATTCTCATAATGAGCATCTCCTCGTTTAGCCACGTCTCATTGCCATACGTATTTTGATTTAATTGTAATTATGCCGTTTTAAACAGTATTTCAGTTATAAATATAAATATTAATAAATATCACCGCTGTTTCATTTTATTAATAGTACCGGTATTGTTATTCCTGGCACCAACGAACTAGTTAACATATAATGTAATCCAAAGAAAATTGGGGGTCATGTATTATGCAAGAAATAACTCGCCCCCAAAAGATGGTTACCGTCATTTTGAACACAATCTGCCTAGACAAAAACTGGGTTTCAACCTACTCTACTTTCACACAAGGTCAATTTACAATGAACGTACACCCATTGTCACATATGCAATGCAGTCCGAGGAAGAAGTACAACCATGTCTAGGCAAACACAGTTTTTTTAATGGACTACTTGGATGTAGATCAGTCTGACTTGCGGATGTAAGATAAGATAATATTTGTTGTATTAACGTGATCTGTGTGAATTTACATATATGAATAACACATTTTATACAAGTGTTACTACAACCGGCCCATTAGGCCATACATCACCATAAAATATATACAAAGTATTAACTAAAGATGTATTTGGCGTAATTTTAACAGCCAAGGTCAGCCGGCGCATTCACGATGTCTGACCAGGCTCTATAGTGTTTGTTGACCACTAAGTATTGTTATCTGTATTATAACAGTATCGTAAACACATGTAATATTGCCTTTTTGTTAACAGTATCGAGCCACCGATGACGACAATGATGGTTACTTCTTTAGTTCCTCTGGCTCCGCCCAAATTGACGGAATGGATGGATGTGGGGGCGTGGTTTATGGTTACTCCGATACCGCTAGGACTGTGAGCGTATGGTACCCTACTGACACGAACAACGACGGGCACATCGTGTCTATCACGGACATGGCGTCCGGCTGGAACAACCAGCAGTCGGACAATGCTGAACTGTACATTGATATCTGGAAGGTCAATGGTAGGTTATTGTAAAAAATGAGCAACCATACAATACAAAGTTGTCTAAATATATATTCCAAATATTAAATGCTAAACTCTTTCACGCCAATATTAAGGTGTTTTGTAAACAATACGAGCACGTAACGACCTGTTTCACATGAAATCAGAATTATTTGCCTTTTAGTTTTCAAAGTATTCTAAAACTCTTCTAACATGAACAATGGTGTCACCCAATGAACAATGGTGTCACCCAATGGACAATGAACAATTTGTACATGGACTAGTCTACTTTAGATAACATCTTTGTTAATATCTTGGTAACATATAACTTAGTGTTGCATTACTGTTGTTGCCTCATTTTTTACTCTTTCATCTTCATGAATGCTGACGAGTTTCCTTGTGAGCATTTAATTGATATTCTCATCAGTGAATGAAATATATAATAATTAGACATTCTAAGAAACCAAACATTTTTTAATCTATTCCATAAATGAGCCGTTCCACGAGAAAACTAACAGTGTGGAATCTGCGCAAAGTATTGACACGGATCAGCCTAATCATGACACACAGGCTAACCCGGGCAGACACTTTTCGCCTCCTGTGGATTTTCTGTTTCAGGAATCATTACTTTATACCTGAGACGGAATGTGTCGGCTCGGATTAGCCTGTGAGGACTTCTGATGCTGATCTGGGTCGATACATTACGCAGAGTCCATAATGTTGGTTTTCTCGTGGAACGGCTCAAATATGTCAACCATATGACGGCGGCCAGTTTACCTAGCCATACGTTTATTTGCGTTCTCCTGTCCATATGCAAATTATTTTCCGTGTGCAATATTTAACCATTTAACCTGGGCAAGGTAAGAACGATTTTGGTCGCAATGTATTTCATAAACGTTGGAAATGAATGTTTTCTCGCAAAAATTGAAAGGTTTATCAGCAAAAATTCATTCGTCCTGTCGTCTTTGAAGCAGACGATTTTGGAAACATCGTTGCAAAAAGAGAAGTAGCTCTTAATTCGCAATTTCTCATTTTTTGCCACAATTATGTCAACTCTATTTAGTAATTAAACTATACTTTTATTTAAATAGATGTTCCACATGTGTGTGGGTTTTCAAACTCGTCTGCTGCAGATTTGTTGTATTTGGGAAATCAACAGACTACCAGCGGGTTATTCTTTGTGATCATTTCAAATATTCGGCCTAAGTAGGCCTACTGGCTATGATCAGTAGGTGTTATTATATTTTTTACAACGGTGGCATGTCTCAAACTTTAACTTATTGCGAAATCCGAAACCTCGTTTTAAACGTATATTTCTATCACAGCATCGGCAACGACAACGCCAGCAACTACAACAACAAGTACAGTGACAACTACAACAAGCACCACCAGTACAACTACTCCGACTACAACAAGCACAACTACTCCAACTACAACAACCACCACCAGTACAACTACTCCGACTACAACAAGCACCACCAGTACAAGTACTCCGACTACAACAAGCACCACCAGTACAACTACTCCGACTACAACAAGTACCACCAGTACAAATACTCCAACTACAACTAGCACCACTCCAACAACTTCGACAACTGGCTCGACATCATCACCCATAACCACGGCACCTGGAGTGCTATGTTTTAACACTACTACAGTAATAAACATCACACTCGTGTTAGAGAAAGTGGACGAGATCGTGGCCAACCTCACTGTTCCGGCTAAGGATACGTCCAAGTTCCGGCGGTCTCAATCGTCTGCACAGGATTCCAGACAATCCTCCATGTATATAGGAATGCTAGGGACTGTGATCTTTGCGCTGCTTGGTGCATTTATCGTTATACCGGATTTAATAGCTTTATTTAGGGCAATATATGTTAGGTGGAATGGGTATTATTGAATGTGTAAGGATTTAAATGTCTCTGAATGAGTGTTTTAGTGTACATTATTGTCTATGATCTGTATACGAGAGGCAATCAATAAGGTATATCAAAGTTTTCGTATTTTTAACATATACACTACTTCGGATTAATCCCACTGCACATACACAGTTTATATTGGTTACCTCCCCTGGTAATATGTGAATATGGCATGTGTATACAATGTATACGCGACTTTCCTTACACTGTGTTTAAAACAGCTAGTGCATCTTCATTCAAAGTTGTCCTGATACACGAACACCAAGAAGGTTTAATCCGGTTACAGTTAGTTTTTCTAAACATGTTAATTTTTGATAGTTTGAATCGCCATACGTTATATAAAATACAAAATTTGATTGGCTGCCGCAAGTCGAATAAAAGCCAGGGAGATATTAGCCTCTGCATGTCATATACTGTATGTTCATCGAGAACCCAACGATTTGCTATCCACGACTTTTAAAAATGCTGTAAAACAGTCTTCCCTTGATTTACTTTTTGAGACACTGAAACTTGCAGAACCAAGGGCACGTATAGAAGCACATTGCGCTTCCCTGCGAGCATTTGTTTAGCAAAGAAAATCGGAAAAAGTCACAGAGGCTTAGCTTAATTCAGGGGAATAATGTTAGTGTTCAGCCTAAATAACATTCTCCCGTTATAAGAAAGATTGTACAACTCTACGTCTTTGGGCTGAAACGTTGTCATAAATAAGCTTCATGCCTTTGGCGTTTATTTTGATATAATGTTGTTACTGGGGCAAGTACTATATGTTGTCAATCTTGCATGTGCTGGCTCTAGTCTCTTGGCAAGGAATCTGTTCAACAGTGCAACTATACGTGAAGTTAGTGGCATATAAAAGCTTCTTGACCTCTTTGCAATGGTCGGCATTGTAAATCTATTTTAAGAGATACTTGTTTTGTGGTCATGTTAGAAAAGTATTGCAATATCTGTAGGAAAATTGAGTTTCTTTTAACAAAGAATCATTGTGCAATAAGCAGATAGTCCACATCTTTGAACGTTCTCCCCCGCGTTTAGGGGAAGAACTTTTAGCATGTCACTAATTCAAAAGCATCAAATCATGTTTGTATCTGTGAAAAAAATAAACACTTTGCACCTCACTAAAATGTCTTACCTTGTATTAACCCCTCCACTAGCATTTACATCGAGACTAGAATATATCAGGAACTTCTCCACGAAGGAAAAACTTGTTTGGCTTTAGTGGGTGTTAGCTAAAAAGGAACACAAAACTGTGAAAGAAAAGAAGCCAGCAGTTGACAGAGCTATAAAAGAAGGGCGTATTTGATGTTCTTACATTCTCATAATTTATTTAACCCTCGTACCCTAAAAGATATATATATATATAGGCTGTGGTGCATAC
>JAUELF010283227.1:0-18052 GCA_031471495.1 Clinocardium nuttallii | reverse complement strand
AAAATGCGTAGCATAAAAAAGCCAAAATTCACCAGAATCCTCCGAAATCTTCAAAAATCCCCCATAACTTTAAAGTAATTGTTTTAAAGGTAATTGGTTTAAAGGTATACTCCAGATAGGACTGCACAAAGGTTCACACTGATATAAATCAAGATTGGTCGCAGAGCCTAAAGCTAGGTTTTCACGTGACATGACAAATATATATATCTTTAATTTATGGTCGTAATTTTATATGTCAGGCCAATTGAAAGTAAGAATTAAAAAAAAGGTACATGTTTTGTAATCTCATTCTTTAATTTATCATTTCATTTTATTTTTATACACTCTGATTTGCAGGTATTATCATGTATTTAAACCACAGTTAATGCCATTCTTTGTCAAGTTGTAGTATAATACAGAGAATCGATTAAGGTCATCCACTACAATCATGAAATAACAGTTGTTATGGCGATAACTGGAGAGGATATTCATATATGCAGTTAGTAATATACCCTTTGGTCATAAGAACCTGTCAATACAATGAAAAATTGCATACTTTATTGACATTGGGATAATATATTTTTCCTGTATACACATCAAAACAGTAAATGGATTAAGCAACCCGTATAATAATGGAATCACCGCTTTGATGGCGATAATGGGAGAGGAAGCCCGTATATACTAGGACGTTAGTGATATATCCTTTGGTCATTGGTTAAAAACCTGTATATATACGTAGAAACAAAGGCGGGGATATGAGTATATTTTCTATAATAAATGTGTATTTTCTAGCAATTGTTTATTTTATTTTTTTCAACCTCGCCGTGCAATATTAAATATTTGGCGAGCAGACGCGGTGAGATATAAGGGAGTTGGAGTGCGATATCCAGTTCCTTCCAAAAATCCCTAGGTTCCTTTACGTGCCCAATGTATAAAGTAGCACCGATACACCCGTGGTTGTTTGTCCCGTGAAGCACAAGTACTTGATATCTAGTTAAATTGGAGACGCTTAAAAGCACCCAATAACATTCTAGAATCCTGACCGAGATTTAAATCCCACACCTCTGTATTGACATTCCTGTGTTTTAACCACTGGACTTCTCTATCAATACACGGGGCAAATAAATTAAATACATAACGTGAATAACGTTCAAACGGTTTCACATATATGAGAATGTGTTTAGAATAAAACATGATACTAATGGTAGGCATTCAGCGGAATAAGGGTTGAACAAGATATCAGACGTCTCTACCTTAGGGCTTTGTATTCTCAACGCAAAGGCTTTCATAGTAATGCGGTTTATTCGACATTTGATATACATACACTTTCTAGAACTGTCATGTGCGATTCCCCCTACGCACTGGTAACATAAACACTCCTGTGAAATGTCAACCCGGTTTAAGAAAAACATTTCTAAATGTCATATAGTTATAAATAGATGGCCAAAGATACCTGTCTCTCGACCAGTATGTGGCAAACAAAACTGAAAACTTAAAGATATAATTTGAACTTTTCTGATTTTTACTGGAGAAGTAAAATCTTAGCCTTTGGCATAGCTTTAGACAATTATTCCTTTCAGGAGAAGCAATCGTTCGATATCTTCTGAATCTTTATTTTTCTCAAATTGTACCATTAGATGAGATACCTTACACTACCACCGTGTAACATGTGCATCAGAAATTGGTACCTGGTGAAGCAAAACTTGATTAAGACATGTACATACATGTATATCAACTGATTGAGACACTCTCTATTTTATTGTATCAAGAAGAAATTATTCTATATCTATAAATGTAACAATAACGTCCATTACAGCGGTATGAAATGATTTATGTTAATTTAATGCCCCCTTCACATACTCACCAGTCCTTACTGATCGTTCAAGTTTTACGACCAATTTAAGAGTTGTTACGAG
This sequence comes from Clinocardium nuttallii, assembly GCA_031471495.1. Taxonomy (NCBI): domain Eukaryota; kingdom Metazoa; phylum Mollusca; class Bivalvia; order Cardiida; family Cardiidae; genus Clinocardium; species Clinocardium nuttallii. The sequence goes on along the minus strand of JAUELF010283227.1, from coordinate 16,157 downwards.
TTATTACGAGCTATCTACGAGCTATCTACGGTGTATTACGGATTATTACGAGTTATTACGATCTATTTACGGCACAATTCCACAATTTGTTACGATTTGTCACGGATAACAACGAGCAACTTACGAGCATTTTACGAGCGTTTCACGGATTGTTACGAGTATGTTACGGAATATTACCATTCTTCGAAGGTTTTACGTGTTATTTACAACCTGTTTACGTGTTAGAATCCTTTCAATTGTTTGCCAAAAATAAATCCTGCAAATCTCAATGTATCATCATTCGACAACTGACATCCAGAGCATGGCATATGCTAGAAACAGATTGGAGTTATAACAACAATTTCTACAAGTGTACCTTCAACTAGCCCAGAAGGAAGAGGACAAGGCCCAGCAGCTACCAGATATTCCTCGATCGAGGCGGAGGAGGCGTCGAGCTCGCAGAAGGGTCTGGTAAAGGGCCTGGCTGGCCCGGAGGACTCTCCTTGGACAGAATGATGATCTCCTGCATGGGCTGAATCAAGAAGACCCTGCTGATATAAAAAAGAGTGCACATCATTCAGGTACAGCATTGTTTTTTTCTAACTAATTATAGCAGTTTTGCGAATATTTTATATAAATCTACCTTTGTCATTACATTTTAAACATGTGTACACTATTTGTCTACTTTCAGGGGGCCACTTGAGCCCTGACTGAAGTTAGCTGTAGTACTAAGACGTCTAGCTACTGGTGTGAATTATGCAGATCTGTATTACTCTTCGTACATGAACTAGCGAAACAATCATCTCAGAAGAAGTCATGCTATACAATCTCCCCGAAAAAACAGAGCTCGAAATAGTCTGGAACCTTCCGCATGCTTTCGGTGCGATGAATGGCAAACGCATCAGAATCAAGAAACCTACCGACTCTGGTTCGTTGTTTCACATCAACAAGAATTTCTTCTCTATGGTGATAATGGCTGTAGTGGATGCCGAATACAAGTTTGTATGGTTGATTGTTGGTTCAAATGGAAGTTCCTCTGATGGCAAGTTATTCAGCATCTCAGAACTGCTACCAATGCAGGGTGAAGGAACCCTGGGCCTTCGACCACCATCTGCCCTTCCGCACGATGACAGAGACACTTCACATTGTTTTTTGGTTCTTAACGAATACATATCGATTTTATACGTGAACCTTATGAAAATTGTAAAAAAAAAAATGTGAAACGTTAATTTATGGTAAACAGTTCTTATATTAAAATGTTTAAGGATAGGAAGTCAAACTTAGGCTTTTAAATCAAAATGTAAAATGTGTTATAGTATCATATATTTACTCTTTAATACACTTTACTACGATGTTATAACACATTTTACATTTTGATTTATGTATTAAATAAGTGACCAACCATCCTTATCTATAGGTAGTTTTCTACACAATTAAGTTATGTTATAATTGTATGTTCAATATGTCTAAAGGCGAGTTCCGGTAGCTCAGTCGGTTTGACGGCAATCCAGGGGTTGTGAGTTCGAATCCCGGCTAGGCCAACTTTCTTTCTGACGTTTGACAAAAAGTCAATGTGACTTGCGTCATTTGTCTTCCACCAATGGACTATCAGTCTATGTGGAAAAGAAACCAGTTGCTTGGGAAGATTGTCTTCATTCATTGGGTCGTATTCTGTTCTTGAAAGTATTTTCACCAGATCCTGTGGAACGAAGCTGTCCTTCACCCATTCATATTATATATTTTCGTTGGGATGAATATGCAGTATCCGTCGAAGTTGAAGTTTTAGGGGTTGGTACCTGGGTTCTTCTGCGAACTTGGTTGAAGTAACGGTGGATTGCAGCTGATCCAGTAGGTCGTGTTGCAGGTTGGCTAGTTGAAGCTGTCCACGGGACATTAAGCAGGTGGGTGAATGATGCAAAGTTGTGTGCCATAATGTAGTAGGTAGTCAGCTACGTCCGCCTCAACATCGTCGTGGACGGTGTCGGCATAAGACTGGAAGCTACAGCGAGCTGTGGTGGTGCTTGCAACAGGGTGAACTCTGGTGCTGCTGGCTGAAGAAAATCAACGGAGGTTGTGGTGGCTGCAAAAGGTGACTTGCGGTGGTTCTTGCGCTTGACGGCTTTCCAGGTTGAAATGTTCCACATACTCCATTACCTTGGAGGTGACTTCATGGGTTTAATCATTCAAGCAGTAAGAGACCATTATCACCATGAGCATGCCGAGGAAGTCGCAGATCTTCTATATGCCACTCGGCTCTGCCAGCTGCTGTGAGACTTTGTCGGAAATGGAGCCTGTTGTCGCTGATGTTGTCGCCGACTGTGGTGTTCCTTCAAGGGAAGTTTGGATGTCACTGATGACTTATTGCAGTCGGAGTGCTGGTCAGGACTTGTTGTAAAGGAATGGGTTCAAACTCATCCACTCCATAACCCAATCATCTTCTTCCTTCGTGAGGGACTTAGCCGTCTTAGTATAAGATTCCTGTTCTTGTGCTTCCTAAAATATAAAACAATAGCCAATTTCATAATAAACGCAGATTCGACAACTGTTGTTGAATGAAACTGTGGTGAAGTTGGCGTAAGATTTGACATAGAATCGTAAAAGTAAATCAAAGGTTGCGGTTTCGAAATCTATGCGTTGTTATTACTGTTGTATTTGTCCTTCTTTTCTATAGCGTACATGCAAAACACACACACATAAGTTAAGAAGAGCCCTTTGTTTTTAACTATACAAATTGCATTCTCCCTCTTTCGTGTTCAGGATTAGGGTTGAATTGCAGCATACATGCAATGGTAGTACTGGTGAATAAGCATTTCTCTATTCGAGAATTCACTTGCTCTTCTTCTCGAAAACCTACGAGCTTTGTGGTCTAATGGCTTTATATAAATGTGCAATCGTTTTTTTATGGATAAGTGCATTCACCGTAAGATTTAATTTCATATTTGAAAGCTTTGATATTGATATTATGATATACATGAATCTTGATTTATCTCTCATATGTCGAATCACCAGACTGTGTTAAAGCATGAAACAGATAAACAAGTCGCTTAAATATGTTCATCGTACATTTAAACATAATATAACATAACAAAACTGAAAAGTACAAAGACGTACCTATAGACAAGGTGACCTGTAGATAAATACAAACACTCCACCACAACAGATGTAGACCACACACTTAGGCCCAACCCTTACTGTTTCTGCTTCTGTTTTTATTTTTACAATAGTTCATGATGCAGCTTGCCATTACACTAAGAAAAAGGTAAATGTTGATAACATCATAACGTAGGTCATAATTTCGGTCGAATTTTGGAAATTTGTAAATAAGCTAATCGGGTTTTGATCTTTGTCACTTTTCGATTTGCAATATACAATAGATTTATGCAACTTTTTCTCGTTGATTCATAAATGTGAAAGGAATGAACATTTCGCGAACAAATACATGTGCAGTCAATAACCTGCTGAGTAGCAGGTGCAAAGAACAGAGGATAACGTATACAGACTAGCTACCGGGAATTGTCTTATCATTGTAAAGCACACCGGCGATCTTGAAATATGAATTGATTTGTCTGGATAAAATGTTTTCAAGACGTTATTAGACACCCAGTAGACACTATTGTTGTGTTCGATTTAACATATGCTGTACACGTCAGACTAAAGATCATTACCATCAAATCTACATAATTTGGGCCACAATACAGAGCAAAGATTCTTTCGAAATATTAAAATATTAGATCATTGAGCATAGCATAGAAATAATCAGTTGTTCTGGTGGTTTTTCAATGAATAAATAACCTGTATGGCACTGTGTACTTTTCTTGAGAGACACTCACTCTTTCTAACATGAAACGTACGCTTATTGTCTATGCGAACAAGTCACACACACTTATCAACATAAACCAAACGCATAGTGTCTATACGAGCAATGTTCAAACACCTACCTCTAGTATATGCCTATCAGTTTTAGCAAAAGGATTGACGTCATTGTAACTTCATGTAATATCAAAACGGGATTTCAATATACACCAATTTTAATCATAAGGAATATAATTAGTTTTATATATCTCGCTAGCGGATTGGGGTTGTTTATGTGTTGTATACATACGTTACCTAGATGTTGTCATTCTACATGAAACAATGTATGGGGTTTCTTAAGCTTTATTTTTTCAAATCAATAGCGTTCAAATAATCTGCGAAACTGTGTACAATTTACAAAAAATCTTTATTTACTTTGTATACACGATTTAATGATAACATAGTGTTTGTTTCCTTTTATTTTCCCCATATATTTGGAGATATCTTTACAAACAAATAAATACAAGTTATATAACAATTCAAAAATAAAAGAGAAAAAAAGAATAAAATGGAAACATATTTTTTTCATCCAAGCTGAATTGTTTTCATCCTTAATTCACTCACGCCGGGCCCCGGTAGCTCAGTCGGTAGCGACGTGGGCTATCAATCCAGGGGTTGTGAGTTCAATTCACGGCTCGGTCAACTTTCTTTCCGACGTTTGAAAAAAGACAATACGACATTCGTCATTCGTCTTCCACTAATGGGCTTTGATGTGGAGAAACAGCCAGGAAACACATGAGTAGGTGAACTGGAAGCGAAAATGTTAAAAACGGCGTTCAACCCAAATCAATCAATCAATTATTCACTCACACACCATACGCCCAAACACCCATTCACTCTTTCACGAATTATCACATGGCATATTATTAACTATCTTTAGTTCGTGTTGGACTTCTTGGTTATAAGAGTACACATTTGATCAGATAAGATATACGTATCCGATCAAATGCCTTTCTTATGTACAGTAATTGGTACTGACATTTAAGGATATCTGTCGAACAGGCAAACAAGCCTGTAAATAGCTGCGAACTATGAGTGGCAGAACCTGTAAAAGTCTTAGATACAATGAATATATGGGTTAGAGCACATTCCAAGAACCTTTCTCAAGACAGACTCACCATCGATGATGGAAATGGTATTATATGTAGTAGCTATGTCATTATATCATATGTGGTAGATGTATCATGATTTGCAGTAGAAATTTCATCATGTTTGATAAAGTGTCTTTATATGCCGACTTAATTTGGTATATGTAGTAGAAATTATCTTACATAAGGTAGTTTATCATAATATGCAGTGCATTCCAATGTGTGTGTGGTACACATATCAATTTATGCAGTATGTGTGTTATTGTGTGTAGTAGATACAACATTAAACGTGGTGTTCTTTACACTATATGAAGTGAAAATTGAAATATATTTTGTAGTCAGTATGTCCATTATGCGTTCTGCTCTTTTCCTTTTATGAAGTGCAAACCACATTATATGTATCGTACCTAAGTATATATACGCTGTGGATCTCATATTATATGCTGTGCATGCGATTTCCTTATACGCTGTGCTTCCAGCATTATATGACTTAGTATTTATATTATATGTTGTAGTATTTTCATGACATGCGGTAGTTTCGTCATAGTAATGACATGGTTAAGATAGTTCCGAACAATAACGAATACTGTCGGATTATAACGAATTTCGGATGTTTCATACGAGAACTTCTAAGGGATCTTCATCGAATGAGAACAACTAGCTTGTCTCCAACTCAGATGTTTACAACTTGTTCATTACATCAGAAAAAAGAACAGATTACTGTTCAACAGAAAATTTTAAGTGCTGATGAGGGTCAAGCAATCAGGAACGCACCATAAACAGAGAAAATGCAAGACCAATTTTCCGTGAACCTTCAATTGTTTTAACATACATATGTCAAACAGAATTGAGAAGTCACTTTTTAGTTGAATGGTGGTCATCTAATTCTGGAATACATGTTTTTGACAGAGCAGTACTGATCATAGCATATAATACTCAAGTTCGTTTGAAGTTGTTAACATATCGATAACAAACGAAACAACATTTGGTGTTTACCATTAAAACATGCAATTGTTTTGTTAGTAAATAACCAAAGATGTGACACTCACGCCTAACTATACGAAAATGCAAGTTCAGACCTCTTTTTGGTATTCTACAAGCACATCTTACCCAGTAAATTGAATTAAAAATGCTATGTTTTAAGAACTTGATAAATCTAAGTATCAATTAGTTTATGCTTTAAGTTAATTTTTTACAAACGTCTCAGATCGTTCCTACGCCAAGTTTTAACTGGGATCACTCAAAGATTATAATAGACTGTCGTCTATGTGTTGCTCTTGAAAGCATTGAAACAAAGTCCCAAACCCAATATCACTGTTACATTCATCATCTGAGCGCCTCATATTCAGGAATCGAAATATCTCGGCTACTATGTAAATCGTCCGGTCTTGGTGCACACAAATTACCATGCGAAACATCCGGATTAGTTTTCAATAGTGTTCGGAAATATCCTATCCATCTCAGCTTAACTACGTAACTACCTCATATATTGTTAATACTACCACATATAATGTAAATACTACCGCATATAATGCTTGAACCACAGCCCTTAAGGAAATCGCATATACAGCATATCCTGTCAGATTCACAGCGTATATAAACGAAGGTATGATATATAATGTGGTTTGCACTGCATACACGGACAAAAAGCTCCACGCGTAATGAATAAAGTGATTACAGTTTATATTTCAGTTTGCACTTTATATAATGTAAAAAATCAACACGTATACCGTTTCATCCACTACACACACTATCTATTTAACTGCCTAAATAGGCAGTAGTACCACACATATATTGGAATGCACTGCATATAAAGACAGTACCACCACATATAATGTTAGTTCTAAGAAAGAACTGCATATATAAAGAAACTAGTACGATACACAATACAATATCTACCACATTTAATGAAATATCTACTGCATATAATACAACATCCACCGGATATAATAACATAGCTACCGCATATAATCACGCAATTCATAATAAGACGGTCATGGCGTTCCATATACGTAATATCGGTTGTATACATTAAAACAATACGAGCTCGTAAGGTTAAAGACCTTACACAACGACAATTTCGTTTGCCACTATTACTCAATTCCATCAGTGTGCCATATTCCCGTGCTATTTGATTATTGAGCTGCTAAAAGCAGTATCACGCCGTATATTAGATTTTCATCTATGTCACTAGAAGCTCTAGGTACTATCGGTCTAGTAATTCATCTATGCTTTATGGTATAACGGTGATAATCTTTATACAACATCTTTATAGCAAGAAGATAAAATTGCCTGTATCCTAAACCGCACAACTGATGCCTTTGTACATATTGGGTCCTTTAATGTACAGTTGTTAAGACATGAGCACCAGCTAGTAACATTGTCTCATCAATAATACCAGCCGCATAATCCCTCATTATTGGCGTGCAAGGTTTGCCCGAAGGTGTATTATCCAATCAGTTCCAATAGGTTTTAATTTCTAGAAATATTAACTTAAATACATCAATCAAATTTTCTGTTGGAATATTGAACAACAGAGATATAACTGTGCAGTGTTTGTTTGTTATCAAACTAATTTATATAGTGTACGAATTGTTTTGGTTTAAACATTTTATTGTAAACAAGTGGGATCTTTTATTTGAACATTTTATCGGGCGGATCTTTGTCAACTATTTTAATTAGCAGATATACTCGTTGAACTATTATCTCAATCTTAAATCGAAATAAAAAACTCTCTATTAACAGATGTATTGTTTATAATATATAGATTATGTCCTATATTTCTTTCCCATGTAGCGTCGAAATGGCCACTGATTCAAACAGATTACATGATATCACAGAATATTGGCCTGATGTGTCAACATGCTTTAGCTACCTGCTATTGCAGAATAGTTTGATAGGACACGTTCAATGTAATATTGGTATCTATATTTATTACGAGGGCAAATTATGGTACGAAGGTTGGGTCATAATTAATAAATAAGTATTTTTCACCTTTGGAAATATCTTACACGCCACATACTTAGCAATGGCTACTTTGTCCTAGCGATGTTCATCATAATATATAAATAGACCGGTATATATATACACACACATTTAAGAACAAATAAAACATATGTATATGAGGTTTGTGAAGTTGTCTTACTTACTACTGATTATATAAACCAAGATAAACCTGTAACCAGTGTACTAAGAATCAGACTGATCATGGAAATCATTGTTGGCAAATGTATCTTTAGCTCCGTCCCACATCGCATATAAGTCACGTGCAGCATGATACATGTACCGTCTCAAGTTACCATAAAGGTGTGAACGTTTTATCTTCATAAGCCCAAGCGTATGAAGCAAATTGAACGGGATAGGCTTATAAACACTTTTAACAAACATTATACTTTCTCAAGGTCACACACACTAACCTACATTTTACATTTACATATTTGTGTTCAAAACACTTTCAATAATCCATTTTCTGGACATGGTCACAACAAATCATGTGTCAACATGTTAACGCTTTATATGACTAACTCATTTATGATCTCAGAATAGAATTGCCAACATAGACGACAATCAAATTAATATAATTCAATAATGTGTCAGAGTGACCTTCGTTTCGGCGTTTGTTCACCAACATGTGCATTATCTGTCTTATTTTTTGCTAAACGAAGTTATATGTGGCAGCTTTTTCTTAATCCATTTGTCTTCGTTTCATACACATGTGTATCCGTTTTTTGTTTGACAATTAATCAAAAATATAAAATGCTCCTTTTTATCCGAGGATATTATCCATTTCAGGAGCATACTTGCGGCTGTTTATGAATCATATATATTTCTCTTCACTTCTCCTGCAGTCTTGGATTGAGATACATGGCGGTAATGTTATGACAAATTACTGTTTATGTTAATGGACCTTTAGTATATTTGTTGGAAAGTTATATTCTGAACGTTGGTTTCTATATATATGCATTTATACCCAATTTAGGCTTGTCACGTTTGTTAAGATAGTCCTAACACATCACGTTCTCGGTCTTGTGTTTGCAGATTCCACCAAACAGATTACATCTGTAAATAAGTACATGTGCGTGTTTTGTATATCGGTTAAAAAGATAAAGTTGAATCGTATTTATAGGTAGTGCACATTCTTGTCCAAACGGCATAATACCTTTTTTGTCATTTGTCATAAGTGGATTTCAATTTTGAATGACTTTTATATGGACTTACACATGTGTTATTATTGGAATTTGTTGTTATTATATTCAATTATTTCATACATTTGCTTCATGTATTTATTTGCTTGATACAACTGCCGCTTGAAACAATGAATCTACCAGCAGAAGATATTTCCACAGTTTCGGCTTTTAGAAAATCTTAGAAAAACAAGATGCTGGTTAGATGTTTTTAAAACAAATTTCTTACACAGAATGTCAAAACAAAACACTGTTTTTGATGAACATTTAAAAAAAAAGTTGTAATTCGATTCTTTTATTTGGAGTTTTATATTTTACAGACGATGACGTTCGAGATATACACGTGATATATTAGATTCAGGTATACATGTTTCTATATATGGGTATCACGTGTGTATACGGCGCCAGATCTATAGTATATAATGCAATATTTAGACAGGCTCAGGGGGGGGGGGGTGGAGACAGTCAGAGAGAGTCGGAGAGAGGCGGAGAGAGTCGGTGAGCAGAGAGGCTCGGAGTCTGGAGGGACTCGTTAGACTCTCTCTGTGGTTAACCTTAGAACTTACTTATATAATAAAAGGAATGTACCGTTATACGATCATCTTATTTATGTACCTGCGTTTTTCCCATGATCAATATGGTGTAGCTGCCCAGAGTGCTACATAGGTTATTTGCTGCCGCGACCAGAGTGTTACTTTAGGTTATTTAGTGCCGCGACCAGAGTATTACAAGGATGGTTTTATATTTTGTTATGAATATTGAACGTTTTATCTGGTCATTCAAATTTAAGAATCCCGCCGGACAAATTTAATTTGTCAAATAACCGAAGGTCATACACATCGCACAGTGGATGCTAAATTAATTACATAGAAGAGGGGAATCGTGTCCTTTGGTATACTGTGAAGCCGATGACGATAAATGCTGGGTATTTTTATTGTGTTTGTTGGGTTTATTAAGTTTGATTTGAACTGAATAATAGAAATAACTGGCTAGGTAAAATAAATCTAGGTAATGTATACGAAGCATACGGGTGATATTTCAAACAACATATAAACCAGGGGGTTCGAATCCCTTGATGAGAGGGTTCTGCCTTTGGAATCCTACATAAACGGCGCCTGTACTAGTTATATCTCCAGGAAGCAGACATCGAGTTTGATTAATATAAGTTTAAAGCTTGTTTCTTAATCGATGTAAAACAAATAAGTTTAAACCAAGTGTAATCCAAATTTAGATTAAATTTGATCATCAGACGTAACAGTACATGGCGAGTGTGACATTAAAGCAACATCCTCATTAAATCAATCGTCTAATACGCAATACATCAAACAGCGTGTATAGGCCTATTTCAAAGGATAATTGTCATTTCATACAATTATGGGATAATGAAGATAAATAGGTGCGTCGTTAGTAGTTATTTTGGAAGGGTTCGTCGTGGTGTCTGACTATATATTACAATTAAAAAGACAGTGTAGCAGTAAATATATGACATAATGTCTGATAATAAACGAACACACAATTTTGTGGGTCACTATGAAGTCAATAGACCCTGCACATTTAGTTTTGAATGTAAATATTTTAAAGTAACGTAAAACGAATGTGCTATAGTCATGTCATTTGGATAACGAATGGTGTGGTGATTAGAGAGTTGCTGCCTCGTGAGTTGACAATCAGGGTTCGATTCGAAATGGAAAAAAATACGAAACATCTTTAAAATATGGTTAACTTTATTTTTATTGTTAAAAAGTAAATGTGCGAATTAATTTGATGAACATAATCTAATAATGGACATAATGTATATACTCATTTGTGGTGATAACGGGATCAATTCGTATTGATACATTGTAACACATGCATATAAAGTATCAATTGAAATACCCGGTATTACAGTATGGAAAGGCTTATAGTTACATGAATACTCACATAAGTGAGAACAAGTACATATTTAGCTTGTGTGTACAATACATATATACAATCAATCAACGTCCCCACTGGTCGCAACGTGACTTACTTCATTAGACATACATGTATTCGAAAATTCAGATCGGGTTATATACTTGTATAATCATTTTAGGCGATAATCAAATGACACTTCATTCTCATAGTTTTCATTTAATTATTTATAACAATGACTGATTAAAAAACACGAACTGTTAACCCCTCCTTGTTACAATCTTAACTCAAAACATCTCCTGTGTGAATATCACAAATTGACTTCAAGATGGCAATTTACCTGTTGGACCCAACCATGTGTGATGTGTACACTTATTACGCGAAAGGGATCGTGCAGTTACATGTAGTTCGAGAGTTCAGGGGAAGGTGTTTGAGCTATCCGTAGTAGAACGACTTGAATTATATGGAGGTTTGGTCGGGACTGAGAGAAGAGTTTGAGCTATCTAATGTTCTATCCACCGAGATTTTACTGTATTTGACAAATTCGTCCTTTTGTTATATTATTTCAAAGTTTAAACATTGGACCACCATTGTTATTCGATGTGACATGTGTTATTTCTGTCATATTCGGTAGTGTTTTCATGTTTTTCTCAAAAAACTCGTAGAAGCCATTCGACTGTTTTCTGACATCTGCGAACCAGTCGTTAGTATGCGAGTCATTATGCTAGCAGGAAAGATACTGATTTATCCAAATTTTACTATTCTCTCTTATAATCTTAACGGATCCTTCCCTAATTGGTCGAGTAACGGACACCGTATGTACAACGTTAATAGGCGGAGTTAATTAAATGGATAAGATATGTAACCTTTGAGCATAGTGTTGTGCAATACAGACGTATCTGCTGTCCAACCCTCTTGGAAACAAGTGTGTCTATTAGTGTGAAAATAGAACGGACAAAGTAAAAAATAAGCATTTTATAGATGAACACCTAACTTGTTCAACCTTTTAAGCAGCAATTTGGTAAAACGTTACGATAAAGGAGAACGATGAGGACGCTATAAAGATTATCACATGTTTCACATAAAGACTTTTTCATCACAGTACGAAGGCTCTATAGCCTTGTTCGTACCTTGGGGCCAAACTCATTTGTGCCTGCTAAGGTTTAATTCTTGTTTATTTTCTCTGGTACTCCCTCTTTGTGATTTAAGTGCAGAGCTTTTAATTTTTAGTTTAAACTCTCCCTGGAAATACAACGGATTCTTTTGTAATTGTAGTTGTAATATCAAGTGTATTTTGATCTAACGTACTACGCTATGCTTGTACTCAGCTAATCAACTTGATTCGTTAACCGGTTCCTCGTTGAACATACATATACATATATTCTTTTTTTTGTAACGAAAACTATAACAGTTTCTAGTTACATACAAACAAAATGTATACATATTTTAACAAAGTCATGAATAAGTTATAAGCATTAAATCAATATAACACATACATATACAAGGATGAACAAAACATAGATATTAACATATACACTTAGAGGATATTCTAACCGATCAGTTATAATTTATTAAAGCAGACGACAATCGAGGTATATAGAGGACAATACTTATATGCATGTTTAAGATCATTTATTTTCCTATGTAAGTACAAAAATTCATTGATATCTAGGCAACGGTTACTTTCAGAATTTCATATAAGAAAAGATAACCCTTAATTTGGAAGTCACCGCGTCGTGTACGCCATCGTGAATCGAACATGGCGCCTTGCCCAAGCCAGCCGGTCTCTTTTGTGTCTACCTGTTAAAATTGGACACATTAGGGGACGGTAAGCTCGAACGCCGACCTCTCTTAGCCTAATACGAACGTTTTGGACGCTATAGCACGGTTGTTCCTAGCCAATTTGCGACGTGCGGTGCTTGCGGCTGTTGTGAATCGGTCCAGCAAATGGCTAACGACAATTCCTCGCTGTTTGTACTGAAGATTTTAAACCTCTAAAGTTCGTAGTTTTAAAGAAAAAATGATTTAAAGACTGATCGGTTAGATTTGTTTCTTTGTTTGTTTGGAGTTTAACGCCGCTTTCAACGACTTTGGTCATATCACGGCGGTCAGTGCACCTACCCATGTTTTCATGGTTATCCCACACCAGTACTTACACAACATTCTTTTGAAGCCACTGACTACTTTCCACATAAATCAGAGGTGAGAGGCAATGGGAAAAATCGCCCGAAAGAATGTTCGCCTCAACCGGGTATCGAACCCGTGACCTCCAGATCACGAGTCAGATGCGCTACCAACTGACCTACCCGGCCGGGCTGATCGGTTAGAACATCCTCTCAGTGTATAAGTAAACTATATACTTTTTTTTTTTACAAATCAATGTCAAAATCTTCATTCATGGTTAAGGACTGATTATATATATATACATATATTATAGCGGGCGGAGGCTGATATCCCCCCGTGTTTGATTTGACATGCTGCAGCTAATCAAATTTAACGCTTTTCGTTATTTGAGACTTTCAAAGATGTCAAACCACTGAGGATTTGTTTGTTTTCATCAGTCTGCGATAGCATAACATCAGGAGAGGTAATCAATCTAAAATAAATATATCGTTGAACCTCGAAATTTATTGTGTTCATCACTATCGAAAGTGAAATACGCATCGCTGACATAAAATCTACAAAAGTTAATGTAGGTTTGCAGATAAGCCCATTTTTCTTCTGTTATAATTTCGTGTAAAACATATGCACAGTCAATATGGTCAACTGCATACCCATCCATTACGCCATGTTCATGTATTGTGTTTGATAGTAGAATGGCGACAATAACTCTCCATACAGCTAAAAACTGCCATTTTCCTTTATAACAGCATTGTGCTAAATAAAACCATTATCGAGGTCTACGTTTGAATTAAGTTTGTGATAACAATCTTCTTTATTATAAGGTCGGAAGATCCATTTTCTGTGAAAACACTCCGCTATGTATTGCATTGGAACAGTTAAATTGACAATTTCTCATTTTAGGTTGGTTTGTTAGCATAGTGTATGTAGTAAGTGTGAACACAGACTACATGTATCAAAGCAATATATACACCGAACAGTATACAGTCAAGAAAAATACTTTAATTTATTCGCATGCTTAGTCCAACGACAATCACCTATCCCATTCCATTCTGCAAACGAACACATTATAATTATCAATTTATGCAAAATGTCCAATAATCATCTCGTCATTTAAGCGTTATTTCAAGCTTAACTGATTGTTGTTTCTTTTTGACATACATGCGACCGTTGACTTGATTATGGTAGTCATCTTTCAAAGCATTTTATGAGGAATTGCTCGCAATGTGCAAGTTATTATTCTCATATAACGCTTTCAACACAGTGTTCTCCGTTGGAAAAATTATAGATGATGTATTATAATGTTAAACATTTATATGTGAAGGTTTATGAATTTCTCATTAGGACTGTATAGACACGACAATCTCCATTTCAAACCTTCATTCACCCACACATGCACTGAATCGATCACTCACATACACACACTTCGTTAGTGTATTTGCTTATCATTGTTTTGAACTGTGTTTGGTTATATACCAATACTAAATGTTCTTTACATTTTGTTTCTATAAAGGACTTTTTTATTATATATTATTACTTGACATTATGAAAAGTGATTTGGTGGATAGCAACACTTTCCCCCTTTTTTCTTAAAAGAGCATAGTCTTGCTGTAAAACAAAAACACTTCTGGTGAACATTTATGTATAAACACAGTGGGAAGATGTTTCAGTTAACGTTTTCAATTTTGTTTGTACTAATACTAAATTTTGATATCTAACTTATTTTATTTTTGGAGATAAAATTTCTAGAATGGATGTTTTCGAATGGTATATGCCTATTTAATATCGTCGTAATGAAGTAGAACGATACAAATTCAACACGTTTTCCATTTTTTTCTTAATTCTTTTTCTTTTGAAAGTGACTTATAGGCCCATGGGGCCGGGTGTTATTTATTACGGTTTGTACCATTCTGTTGATGATGTACATACACATGTCCCTAATATAAAGTATTTACTTACTTACTTCTTTAAATTGAAGGTCATGGCTAAACTAATGGATTTCATTACGTTTTATCCCAATATAATCCGAATTAAACGCGACAAGAGCCTTTAAAGTTGTATGACATTGCATAGACATTCACAATTTGCACGTGTTCAAGGGAATTTGCATATGACAGATCTGCGTGTTTCTTTCTTGAATGTGGAGTATACTGCATAATTTTTGCCATTTTTCTGAGAATTCAATTCCTTGAGGTAAAGACGTCTGGCTTTGTTTGAAAAAACCTAACGATTGTTGGCATTTTTCATATTTAAAACATGTAAACGCACAAACTGTCCGGTTTTACACTTTGATGATATAATAAGAAGGGTTTTTGTTAGCCATAACTATAAATTTAAATAAAATAATTTTTAAAATTAAATAAATGATATCGTTTTGTTTAAAATATTTTCTATTTGCATGTGAGTGGTTTGTATAGAGACTGGTGCACGTTTTTATAGAGGTATTTTCTTTTTTTTTATTGATATTTAAAACTGCTAAGTATTGACGAGACGCATTTAAACTTCGTTACGGAAAACAGAATGCTTTTACAACATGATAACAATGCGTGTTATCATAACTCCTTGATTTAATATATAATCAAATATTAAATTTTCAATATTATCAAACAATGTTTGGGTATCTATGTTGCCCTGTTTCTTTTGTCGTATTTGTTCATTGTAATAAATTGTTTCGGTACAAGCGTGTAAATTCCAATTCTTCAGAATGATAATTTAATAAAAACAAGAGGGCCTCACCTGATTTCATTTATTTCAGTGCAATATACGCCCCGCCCCCTGGCGGTCATAGTTTTCGACCAATCAACATGGCTTGAAAGAAACTGATCGAAGTTCAAGCGAGGGACATTTCTACAAAATTATTTGAAAATCGGCCAGACACTTTCAGAGAAGAAGATTTTTTAAGTTACATTATAGCCATACAAGGCAAAAGTAGCTCTGCCCTGTGGCAGCCATGTTTCTCGATCAATGCTCAATAGGTAGCGTATCTGACTCGTGATCTGGTGGTCACGGGTTCGATACCCGGTTGCGGCGACATTCTTTCGGG
>JAUELF010283226.1:0-31037 GCA_031471495.1 Clinocardium nuttallii | reverse complement strand
TCAGATCCCTTCAAGCCATGTTGATTGGTCGAAAAACATGGCCGCCAGAGGGCGGGGCTTACATGGCTAAAATGAAGAAGAAAAATCAGGTGAGTGATCCAGGGCCATCATGGCCCTCTTGTTTAGTTTATGGACTGGCCTTAAATGACCTTGAGCAAAGAATTAAAAACTGTTGAAATTAAAAAAGTAAACAAATGAATGGGATTAAATTGAGACATGAGTTGAAAACATTATTTTGAAAAAATATTCATGAATAGATTTTTTTTTGGTCACCTGTGTATGAAGTTCAAGTTCAGGGTGAGCTGTTATGATCACGCTTTGTCCGACGTTTGGTGTGTGTACTGCATCAGTGTCTTAAGACGACATCTACCCATTTAACTGGTCAGCCAATTCTGTTGAAACTTCACAGAGATGTTCTTTGTGTGGTGCCTTAAAAATTTTCATAGAATTTGATACCATGCAGAACTCTGATTGCCATGGCAACTGATAGGATTTAATACATTTGTTTTGTCTAAAATGGAAAGGTTTAGAACATAGTTATTTGGTGTGTCTCTTGGCCCTCTATCAAGATTATTCAAATCATACACAAGGGTTCAAAATTGGCCCCGCCCTGGGGGTCACCTGTTTAACATGGAGATATATATAGGGAATTGTTTTGTAAATCTTCTTGTCTGAAATAGAAAGGCCTAGTGCTTAGACAATTGGTGTTTTGCACTCTATTGTGAACTGTACATACCAACTGCCTACCTAGATTAGTAAAATTATGGATCTTAATTTTATTTATTTCTGTTTGTTATGACTTTTCGAGACAGCTGTGCATCCCTCTGCAAAAATATGCACAGGGCCATAAAAGTTGGGGCTGTTTTGCCTTAAATGGTCATAGTGAAAACTTAAAAAATCTTCTCCTCCAAAACTGTTCAGCCAATTTTCAAATAATTTTGTAGAAATGGTCATTGGGTGACCCTCTATCAGATTCCTTCAAGCCATGTTGATTGGTTGAAAAACATGACCGCCAATGGGCGAGGCTATTTTGCCTCATATGGCCATAGTGAAAACTTTTATATCTTCTCCTCTGAAAGTGTTCAGCCGATTTCCAAATAAAGAGTTGGGTCGATATTTAAATAATTAAGTAGAAATGTTCCTTGGGTGACCCGTCAAAAAACTTATTCAAGTCATATTTATTGGTTGAACAACATTTCGGACAAGATGCACTCGAAAATGGGCAAACTGACAAAACCTTATAATTCCATCCTAATTGACGTTATTGTCTGATTTCAAGATAATTGCGCCGTACTTAAGTAGTACTTTTTTGAAAACATTGTGATTTATTCTAGGAAATATTAACCAGTTGGCATAAGATAAGATTTACATCAAACGAGATCTCTTCCAAAGCAAATGGTCCGACGATATCAACCAAACTTCCAAAGAATGTTCCTTTTGTGGGCCTTTTTCAAGGATTCAAAGGTTAAACAAATAATATTGAATTACAAAGACGTTTTACTGTTAAGCTGTTTCATTCACAGTATCCACTTCTTATATTCACGCTCTGTTAAATTGTCTTCGATATTTGCAGTTACACATTTGCTACTCAACTATTACACAGGTGATTGATATATGGCCATCTTGGCTAACCCTTGTGTTTGATTTCAGAACCTTTGATGCTTCTACATACGCCCATAGTCATTTTATTGTGTTAGAGTACATATCACGATAGGAAATTGAATTTGTATGTGTATGAAACAACGATCTACATATTTTGTAATTAGTTGAAAATAAAGTATCTATCTAACTATTATTATGTTACCAAAGATGGATAGGCACTTGGATATGCTTTCCGTCTGTACGTATACTCAATAACTTGTTTTGATTTGATACATCAGTCCAACTGTTTTCAGATATCCAATTATTCGCTAGATATTGATGAATAGGTTAAGTATGTAATACCTTTTATGCCGGACTGCTGAAAGTCTACACCAGGTCACTTCCAATTACTACCAAGATCAAAAGTCACCGAAAATTAAAAAAATAAAAAAATATTTGCAGGATGAAAACATTATTTTGATATAAATATAAATCCCTGGAAGTGCCCATGAAAATCCTTCATACATCTAAAGACAGATGTTATTAAAACAATGGTGTGTCTGATTTCAGTAGTAGCTATGTTCAGTGTTACGTGAAGCCCTACATATGTTATGTGTATCTGGGCTATTCTTGGACTGTTCATGGCAAACATACACCTCACTTGGTTGAGTATTTTTCAACCTTTTTTTTGTTAGGGGTTCCATAGATCATTTTAGGATACATTAATATCTTAAATTGTCTACACAGCAAATAAATTACAACAGGGGCGATTTCAAAATGAGGTAAATACATAAACTCTGACTTCAAGGACCAATTATATTACCAGAGCCACCGTTAGGTTTTGTTATATAGTAACATGTCGTCTCCATATTGTTAACATGATCGAGGTTGGACCGTTGTATTTCCGGATTTATTTTAAATTAATCCTTGTGGAATGAATGACTAACACATTTACGAAAAAGAAATATAAAAAATAAAGTATTACGTGTGTAATATGTTAGCTATTAATTTATTATTATAGTTATGAAAATGAATCAAGAACAAATGTATTTCTAGATAGTTGGTACCATGACAATGACATAAGTAAGAAAAGCATCAAACAAAAGAAACTTTAAGATATATTAACATTCGTGAAGTTGGTGTACATATATCTCAATCTTACCCTAACAATCCTCTATTTCAGTTTTGCCAACATTTGGTGTCGAAATTGATGTTAATGAAAAGGTTATACTTAACACAACAGATGTAATCACAATAAAAGTCAGTGCCAAGTAAGTACTAGTACTAGCAATCCAGCTAAGGGAGGTAATCGTGGGCAGTTTATGATCTAGCCGTAGTAACCTTAAATGTTTATACAATTCTTAAATTATATCTAGCGCACACTCATTTCTTATATATAATTATTAAACTCTTATTCAAAGGGTTTTTATTATATATTCTATTTTGTAAAATTAGTTTTCACGTTCCATTCCGCTCATAAAGCGTTCTCTCATTCATAACATTGTGATTGCTTTTATTCGTTCCGCTCACATTGATGTGATTGGATATTTTCGTTCATTATGATTGTTTCGTTCAGAGCGCACAATTTCGTTCCACTCATAGAGCGTTCCAACTTCGTTCCAATCACGTTCCGCTCAGATGGTCAATTTCATGATGTTCTTAACTGTAAGAACTTGAAGTTGACAAATTTAACGTTCACGCTCCGTTCCGCTCACATTCCATTCCGCTCATAAAGCGTTCACTCATTCATAACATTGTGATTGAGCGAAGCATTCATGTGATTGGATCTTTTCGTTCATTGTGATTTTTTCGTTCAGAGCACAAAATTCCGTTCCTCTCATAAAGCGTTCTAACTTCGTTCCAATCACGCTCACGATCTAATCCGTTCCTCTCAGATTGTCAATTTCACGATGTTCTTTGTAACATATGCTATACATGTTGGATCTCAGCTCTACGGAATCCTCTGTAAGCCAGCTGTTTCGCCTTCGAACGTTCCTGGCTTTCGCTTGTTTACGTCTGAATACCATCTATGCGTGTTTGGCTAGTTCAAGAAGTCGAAAAGCTCTCTATGCTCAGACATCAACCGTTCTGATTTCGTAGCAAATACTGTCAGAATCAGTAAACAGAAGAGTAGCCCTATTTCCAACATACTATTATATTGGCTTACTTAACAGAATTGATGTTTTTATATTTTCGACACCTGGCAAGAAGGGCTTATGTCATGGCGTTGTGTCCGTCGTCCGTGCGTGCGTGCATGCGTCCATTCGTCTGTTAACAATTGCGTGTGGACACGATACAGTCTTCAGTTTCGATTGTATCTCAATCAAACTTATATAGTAGTTAGATATCTATGAGCGCTCGGTTACTTTCGCAGACCAGCCAGATCCGCCCATGCAAGACTGAAGTATGACCCTTGAAATTGTCAAAATTGCTATAGTAGAGCTTGTTAACACGATACAGTCTTTATTTTTCATTAAATCTCAATCAAACTTGTACAGTAGTAAGATATTCATGAGAGCTCGGTTCCTGTCACAAACCAGCCAGATCCGACCTCGCAAGACTGGATTATGGCCCTTGAAATTGTCATAATTGCTATATTAGAGCTTGTTAACACGATACAGTCTTTAGTTTTCATTGTATTTCCATCGAACTTATACAGTAGTTAGATATCCATGATATATCGGTTCCTTTCATTCATATCATCACTCGTCCCCTCGTGAAATGAAAAGAAAATAGTTGCCGAATTACCGGCGTTTAATAATGTAAATTACAATAAATGACAATAAATGACATACATTTTCACCGATCCTACATGTAACACATGTATATAGTTTATGTACCTCTGACCGTTTAATACCACAATTATTATGGCTCGTGATTGTATCCACTAGTGACTTACTCTTGCAGAAGCAATCCATTTTTTTCACATGCGTAATCAAAAGTTCAATAGTAAATAAACTTTATTTCAACAGATATGTTTACAAGAAGCCGGTGAAAGGAAGGGCAGTTGTGAAGATTTCTTGTCTGGCAGAAGATGGCACGTCCCATAATAGTTTACCAGAGAGTATTCAGAAAAATGTAACCTGTTACTTGTTACCCTTTTCCATTTAAACACATGTGCAGTAGACATGTTTGGAGCAATATTGGCAAGACAAAAGTTCTATAAATGGAAATGTCATTATTCACAATAGTTAAACAATAAGCTGGGAAACGGAGAAACGGCCATTGATGATTAATGTCCCCTTTTGTTACAATATTTTCAAAAGCCGTATGCGGCAATATCAAAATAGTACTGCATTGTATGTTCTCTTAACTCCTTGCAAAATAAAGTGTTCTCGACTACTATGTTGTCGTCCACGTCACCTTAGAAAAGGCAATATTTTTTTATTCTAAACTGTTGAATAAATAAAATCTAAGTGTCAAACTATTCGTATCTAAGATAAGAAGGGTCTAATCTGGATTACTTACTGAATTATGTTTTATGTGACTTTTAACATAATTGAACGTGCAGAACTCTCTTCGAATTGATCGGTAATTGTATATAACATCCTCTGCTAAGACTGTTTAAACATGTGAAATGTCCTCCAAACCCTATAGTGTTGGTACATGTACTGAAGAGAATCGCATCATTGAGACAATTAATTATAGTAAAAAGTTGTTTTGCTTTCTTGCATTCTTGGAGAAAATGTGTGTGCTTAAGACGTGTTTTCTCATTCACAGCTAGACCTTGGTCAATATTAGAGATGTGCTTCCTAAATGTTGACTTATTTTTTAACAGCTGGAAGATGGGACCACAGAGATTAACAATGCAAATCTGGAATTGCTTAAAGGCATATGTGGGGGTTTCCCGGCTTTGGATGGAAAGAGGCTTCATATTTCCGCACGAGTGATCGAGTTAGCAACGGGTCATGAAGAGATAGCTTCCTATAAACAGACATTGTTTTCACTCAAAAAATACAAGTTTAGCTTTGAGAATTCAAAGAAAACCTATCGTCCGGGATTGTCGTATTACCTGAGAGTAAGAACCTATTCAATTTGGGTTATGAAATAGATAAAACATAATGATGACATGTTTCTCATACTAGTGTTGTCAAAGCTCATTCAATTACCAACATTTGTGAAGTGAGTTCTACGATTCTTAATTGACCCCCTTTCCAATAAACATTACATTTCCAATTAATAGTCCAAATAAGTAAAACTGAAGAAAAAAACTTTCTTTTGACAATACCGTATTCAAAACGTCTCTGTTGAACTTGCATAAACAATCAGCTGTGGGATGGAAACTGGTTAATAGGTCGGAGAATTTAAAGAAAACCTATCGTCCGGGATTGTCGAAATGTTGGTGATGAATAAGATAAAACACAATGATGGCATGTTTCCAATACAAGTTTTGTTAAATATTGTTCACTTAACAACTTATGTGAAACAAGTTATCCGAAGACTTTCAATCAGATTATTCAGTTAGCTGATAGCGTTCCAAACGTATCAGAACGGGTCCAATTTGTCGCAAATGACTTGAACAGTGTTTGAAAATCGTAGGTTAATCCCGTTCTCATGATATTCAAACTATTTTCTCATTGATAAAGAGGTCAGCGATTAACACAAGATCCACTGTTTGCCGATGTTAGATGTTTTAGAATTGTGCCTTATCTTGTGTATCATTTGACAGGTCGTAATAAAGTTAGCGAATGGGGATGATCCAGGTGAACTAGATGTTAAAGCCGAATGGAATATTAATGTCAAGACCAAGTCTGGAAAGACTGACGCACAAGGAAATGTTCTTATGTTTTTTGTTCCTTCGAAAGATACGAGCCAACTTATTAAGATTAAGGTAAATGTCAGACAGTTGTGTCTGGTTGTTATGCCCAACCCACACACAACAAGTCTGCAGCAAGCATCTTTTTAAACATATTGTAAAATCTAAAATATTATCTAGTAATCCATCAATTATTAGAAATAGATGTAATGAGTGTGACAAAAGTAGCAATTTGTCATCATTGAAAATACGCTAAAATGCATCTTTATGTGGGAAATAGAAATACATTATGGAATAATAAATGTTCAGAAAAATTACATGTAGATAATGCCTGTAATTACTGTGCACCTTGGAGAGACACGGATATGTAACGTTCTTAATTTGTTCTGCCAAAAGTATTCTGCATCTAAAAATGTCGAACATTTAGGCAAACAAATTTAAACTATATTCAAAAGGAAGTACAATCATTAAAAATAGTTTTTAACCTTGTGGCGAATTATATATTGTTCAAATAAAGAGCATTTTCCTTTTGGATCGATGTTTTCAAAAGGTGACTGCTCCAAATGAAATGCAGCTAAACTGTGAAAATTGGTTAAATGATGTATGAGATAAACTGTTTAAACAAGTAAAAGATCTTTTTTAAATTTCAGATTAGAACCATTGAAGAAGAAAGTGACGAGTTTAATGTTGAAAGCTACAAGGGGGCAGAGCAGATTCAAATTGAGCAATTGATAACGGTGGGTGGACAATGGACAATGACTTTACAATAAACGATTTTAACAATATCTTGTCACACACGTTGTGGGTACAATTGCTTAGCATGAAATCCATGATTGACATGAAATCAATAGTTTCATTTGTAGATAGACTCACACTCTTAGATGTTTCATCGTTTTTATATTGGTATTTTGATTAATTCCTATTTTGCAAATAGCAAATTCTCTTTCTGGTCATCTTTTAAAGGCATATGCTACTAAATAGATACACCATTGATAAACTCTTGTATTTTGGACTATGTATTCCTCTCCTAAATGCAATAACTAATATGAACAAATATGTATAGGTTGCCGAGATAGATTTGTTTGTAGAGTACTTTAGAAAAACGACGATTTAATCACTTTTAGTCAAATTTTCGAGCATTATTTTGAAGTCCAAATAATATCAAATTTGCATGTGTGCATACTTTCAAGTCTATTCTGGAGCTAATTCCTGTTCAATTTGGTGATATATGAATGTGCAGCTGGATAAGCATCAATATTTGTACAGAATACTATATCAATATAAATGTATGAGGCCAAAGGTTCTGACCGGCCACACTTTTTGAGCGCCTTTTGGAGAGCCTTTTGGAGAAATTGTTTCCACTTTTTTATGACCATTGATAATTCAAACATAATTAATTATTAACCTTTCTCCATATCTTACTGAGGTGAAAAGAGCCAAAAAAGGATAGGTTTCCATGGGCTTAACACAATTATGCGTTATTGTACAACCTTACCCCAATTATTCAAACATTATCGGCAAAATATAGTGTATTCATACACAATCTATATGGCCGTAATTTACTTTTTATTTATTTATTAATACATTTCATCAAACTATAATAAGAAATATTTTGTAAACACAAATTCTGCAATATAAATGTAAAAATTACAAAGGTTAAGTAAACATTTACGATAGGTTACGAATTCACTTATACCAGGGTCAAACACCTAAATATACAGGTTACGAGTTCACCAGTTTACGAATTCACTGGCAAAGTTGCGCAGTGGCAAATCCCGCGTACGCCTTTAAGTATGTCAAATGAAGTATTGTCGTATTTTGGCTCACGATCACACGGAGATTCATATATATTTTGACTTTGTCATGTACCAGGATTTATCATCTCTAAAATTGGAATATTATCTTAGTCGAAAACAAGTATAATGAACCAAAATGTCAATTATTGTTTTTTTATATGAACATTTTACTTTATTAAATGACGATAATTTATCTGCACATATTCCTTCATAAGTACGCTTTATTACCTTCGGGAATGTAGATAAAATAGGTGCTACGTCCATCAGTTACAGCTTCAACAACTGTCGGACATACCCTGATATAAACATCTGTCATTTTCTGTTTAAGTTGATTCCATTACATTATCAATTAATGAAATAAAACTATCATTTATTATCGTTTCAAAGAAATGTTAATACATGGGTCTGGTGTCAACATTGGAATCTATAATCGCTCTTTATTACAAACAAGGTTGTTAAAGCGAATTTCACAACAACCAATTTTGACCTATTAATAAATAATGGGGAAATATAGATTATTTCTGCCGATATTGCTTCACAATGCATATATAAGCATCACTTTAAGAGACAATCTGCAGTAGATAAATCTAGGCAACAAATAAAAAAGAACGATTCTTGAATAATATTTAAAACATCGTGACAACTAAAACAAGAGCTGTCGTTGGACAGAGCGCTCGACTATTCAACCACTTATTTCAGTTACTGAGATATAGATTCTAATGTAGTTGCATGCACAACATAAACCAGAACTTTTTAAAGGGTGATAATTTGCATTATATGCTGGACAGATTTATTTTACTTAATTATTTTTATAGGTGTGATAGTTTGGGAGGGTTGAATAAAGTTTCATTGGAATGCATCAATTAGTTACTAATGCAGTTGCACGCAAACCTTTAACAACACTTTCTAAGTAAGAATGGGCAACAACTTGCATCATATACAGGATAGAGTTATCTTAATTGGTTGTGTATATAGTTGCGAAATTGGGAAGGGCTGTATAAAGTTTCAATACATGGACTTTTAATGTAGTTGCACGGAAAACTTTAACCAGAATTTCTAAGTTTAAAAATGACCATAACTTGCGTGAAATGCAGGGTATGGTTATCTTACTTAATACGTTACATATGTGTGATAAGTGGGTGTGGTTGTAGAAAGTTTTAATCCAATGCAACAAGTAACGAATGAGATATGGACTCTTAATTTAGTTGCACGCAAAACTTTAACCAGAATTTCTAAGAATAAAAAGGTCCATAACTTACATAAAATGCATGATATAGTTATCTAACTTGATAATCTACATAGGTAGGGTAGCTGGGTAGTGTTGTAGTACGTTCCAATGAAACACATGCAGTTTTCAAGTACTTGCATGCGAAACCTTAACCAATGTGTGACGCGGACGCCGACGCAAGGGTGAATAGTATAGCTATCATATTCTTCGAAAAAATGAGCTAAAATGGTTCATTTTGAGCAATAAGTCACTTTGTCAATACTATTAAAAATCGATTGGTGCAAGGCTTCTTTCAGCCTTTAGAACTGTTTTAAAGTCATATAAGCACTTTTCACAATCTGCTAGAATTAAAGCCCTATCAAATATACCAAAGTTGAAGCGACTCATATGAGGTTATGCTATTTTGATTTCCTTTTCAGGATAATGAAATGATTATTAAGGCTACTATACAAGGCATTGGGAACACGGGAATCATGTCACTGGTAAAGTATAATACGTAACAACTGATTGATTAACGCCACTTTCAACATTGTCTGCCTCAATCACGTAAAAATGCATCTGCATGCGGGAAAGGATTTACGATATACTTACAGGTATGTGTAAATGTCAGCACAATGTCAATATTGGTAGCCCTTTTGCACAAAAATTAATGTGTAGCAAACGTTTTAAAAAAGATCTAGGCACAAATTATATCTATGATAATTAAATTATATTAAATTGAGTTGAAATATTGTGGCAAAAAGGGAAAATGTTTATTATGAGCTATGATTTTACTTTTTGCCATAATATTTTAAAAAATCGTCCACTGCAGAGGCATCAGAAAGAGTTTGTATAAGGAAAATGGTAAAACGTTAGTGCATGTATACTTGCTCATTACACTTGCATTGTGCCAAATAATCAGTTAACCGTAAAGCCCCGATACTCTAAGTACTTTAAACGAAAAGTTCTGTTAGCAGCTATGAAATAGGGTTTAGTTTGGTTAAACTGGAGAGAAAATGCCAGTTTACTCGGCGGCCTCATTTAAGCATCTGAGCGTGGGGCTGATGTAATGTATTTTAATGTCTATACATCTTTAAAAACTGTAGAAAATGGGCATCTGTCAGGCTATTCAATCCTCAGTAAAATTCGTTTCATATGAATACATGTACCTATGGTATAGGGTTGTGATGGGTTCCCTTTGCATGAGACAAATTTTGAAAACGTTTTGCCAATTAGAGAACTTGCTTTTAATAATTGTTTTCAAACCTATGAAATAATTACATATTCATATCTAGACGTTTTTTTTATATTTTTACCTATATGTTAAAGTCGTCGGCTGCAGTATTGATGTTCAATTCAATTCAATTCAATTCTTTATTCAAGTATTTAGGCCTCTAGCCCATATACATTATTATTTACAAATAATACAATAGGAATGAAACAATTGGAATGAGTTATATTACAAAAACAATTATTGAGATACATACTTAAATATTGAAAAATCATGACTATTGCCCAATATGATTTCCAAGACGAAACGTAAGGCAAATGTAATCATGTTAAAGAGTTGAGAGTGCATGAATGGGTGAGTGAGTAAATGTATGTGTTTGTGTTCTAGAGCATAAGTAAGTGACTGTATTTGTGTTGCTTATTGAGTGTTGGAGTGAATGAATATGTGTGAGTGTTTGTAGTCACTAAGTGAATTAGTGTGTGGAGTGAGTGGGAGAGTAATATTGTTTTGGAGCGTGGTTGAAAGAATAGTTTGGCAGATGAGTAGTTGAATGTGTGAGCTGTTGAACAGAATTGATAAATGGTAATGTATGTCGGGCATAAAACATAATAAATCATTGAATGTATCCTTATTTTCCCAAAAATTGCTTTCTTATATGACATGCTTCAACGAGATACTTTGCAACAGACCTGGTTGTGGATATGTTATTTAATGTGAAAATACTATTGAATACATGTTCATCCCCTATGTTATGGGAAAGAGTGGAGAGGCAATGTAATAAATATTTCATTGTCAATGTGTGTGACTATTTCTTCCCGCAGCTTCTATCCAGGGGAAGATATATACACCATTACTACCATGAGCCTGCGACTGACCCCTCAATAGTGATATCTAAGGATATCCAGGAGAAAATTGCACCGGAAGCGCGCGCTGTTGGTTTTTTTATAACGAATACCGGGCGACTTGTGGCGGATTCCACAAAGTTTTCACTCACACCAAAATGTCGAGGAAAAGGGGTAAGTCAGTAATCTCTTTCAACTTTAAAACATTAATAAATAATATAGATCAAGTACTCAAAGGGTACGTCATTAACCTCTTTAAATTTAAAACATTAATAAATAATATAGATCAAGTACTCAAGGGGTAAGTCAGTAAGCTCTTTCAACTTTAAAACATTCATGAATACTATAGATCAAGTACTCAAGGGATAAGTCAGTACGCTCTTTCAAATTTAAAACATTCATAACTATTATAGATCAAGTACTTAAGGGGTAAGTCAGTAAGCTCTTTCACCTTTAAAACATTCATAAATAATATAGATCAAGTACTCAATGTATTGTTAAATTAAGAAGCTTATACAAAAATGTTTTCAGTAAAAGAAATTCAGTATTTTCTACTGTTCTCTATGTAAAACCTTCCAATTTACAATTCTCCTTTTTGCCTCGATGTTTTTAACTAAATTGGTTTGTTTTATGTTTTATATTACAGCTGGAATTGAAAACAGACAGCTCTCGGAATACTCCAGGTAATTTTGGCAAATTGACGATAACTGGTTCACCGCGTATGTGGGTTGGATTAAACGTAATGGATAAGGCACTTCTTTTATTGGATAACAACAACGTTCTTCGAAAAAGCAAGGTATTCCAACTAAAAAACATTTCCATTGTGCTTACTCCTTTTTACGCATCTGCATCCGAACAACTTTAAAAACATGAAAAAGACAAATGGCCCATACTATGGAATTAATCCTTTCGTTTCAAAAGTGTGTACTCTTTCTTTTAAATACTGTTTTTCAATGATGTTTCTATTATTTGTATCATGAGATTGGTCATTAATACCAACACAATCAAGAGACGACTTTAGCTGTTATGTAACCAACACATACATGACACGACAACACTACTATCATAAATGACCAAATACCAATACCATACCAAACATGATTCGTTATTTAGACCATGCAAAAACAGTTCGCGGCCCCAGTACTAGAAACGTTTTTAAACAAGAATACGCAACCACAGTATCAACACAATTATTACCAAGCATCATAACAACCAAATATAAATATTATTAATGTTTTGTTTGGTGTTTCAACAATTAATAAGTTTTTATATAACGGCGTTCCATGGGTAGTACACAGTAATACTGGTCCATTAAGCCTGACACCAGCCATTCGGTCGTAATACTAACCCCGCAACCCTGAGCGTCAAGGCGGGCAGCCATTACAACCAGTTGTATCTGGTATGACTCGGCCGGAAATCGAGCCCTTTGACCTCATGCTACCAAGGTGGAAGCTCTAACACAGTACACCACCTAGGCGGTCCAAATATAGATCGGATTTGCTTTAGTCTGCATTATCAAAATATGAAAATAAACAGTGGAGGTCAATCTGGTATTAAATGTTAACAATATCAAAACAAAAAAGACAGAAGAACACGATTACTTCTCAAACGTATTATTTAAAAAGTTTTAATAGGAACCGTTTGTGTTTTATACTGAATATAATTATATTGAGTATGTAGCCACTATAACATTTATTTATGCAT
The DNA here is from genome assembly GCA_031471495.1 of Clinocardium nuttallii. Taxonomy (NCBI): domain Eukaryota; kingdom Metazoa; phylum Mollusca; class Bivalvia; order Cardiida; family Cardiidae; genus Clinocardium; species Clinocardium nuttallii. Next base: position 17,920 of record JAUELF010283226.1, on the reverse strand, counting down.
TAAACAACAACGATATCAACAAAACGTGACAATACAACCCCAATTCCTAGCCAGAGATAATATAACAAACAAATTAACAACAATACTAGCACAAGTTTTCAAACGACAATGAGAATACAATAAAAACGTGCCTCGGCAGCACTTCCAATAAAGACATAAACCAATACAAATAAAATATTCATGAACAAGTATGGCACAGCAACACCGACATAAACGTAACGCAACAACAATACAAATGACAATGCCAACAAAGAAGTGCATATTGCATTTATTAAACCTGTCATGGCATATGCACATCATTGGACAGGGTACTGTGCAGGTGAAACATACCGAGAAATAAATAAACTAACGTGATGTCATGTTATTGACTGATATACTGTTTAAACAACAGGAATACCTTACCCTGTCACATATTTTGCACTTAAATTTATCAGAATCAAAGCACTGATAGTCCTGCCAGCAAAGGGCTTACTGCAGTTGGCGGATACTTTTTAGAGAAGGATTTCAGAACACAAAGTTAGACGCAAATACACTTCCCAATATCACTCTGTTGTGTCCATATTTTGGATAGTATTGAGTTTGAAAGGACACTATAGTATCAACATATTCGGGGTCTATCCTTGTTTTACCAAGAGGTCAAGATGTATGTGAAATCAGCATCAAAATGACAACTATATTAAGAGTTCTAACAATTCAACACACCGGTAGTCTGTATCTACATGTTCTGGTTATTTTGATATTAAAACAATAACAACAGTTGGTTGCATAATGATCATTGGGATGCTGTATCTAACTTATAATAGAATAACATTAAAATTGCTTGTGTCTAGACTGATCGTAAATGCTAATTTAAGGGGTCCGTCTAGCATTGCACAGGGGTGTCAAAGGGTATTTGAACCGCTCACATGATGAACTAATTTGAAGTAAAGAAGAAAAAAACCTTTCAATGCTGTGCATACGTTATGATTACTACGACCTTTTGCCGTTCGAAGCTTGTAACAGTACTACGTACAACTTTATATACACAAGCTAGCTCTCTCAAAGTAAAATTCATGTCTGACTCGATCAATGACCAACTGCCAAGAACCTAAATATTCTCATATATGACCATTGATACGTGTTTATTCATAACCTATCCATAATAAAGACTAGCATGGAAACCAACAGCACATGTCTTCGGATATCAAAAACCCAAACTATTTCAAAACCTTACGCATGCCATTTGAAATATATAAAGACCGATATGGCCGGCTGTGGGACTTTCAAAGGTATAACGCTTAAAACGAAATATCTAATCCCGACAGTGTATTTCCATGAACACCCTAAACAGGTAAAATATTCAGCAACGACCACGTTATGATTTCAAGCCCCCTTTTTATCTAATGAAAATATATAATCGCTTGCGCTTATGCCGCAGTTATAGTGTCCCGTTTTGAACTCGCCGGTTTGCCTCGTTTCTGACACCACGATTAGCAAATTTCAGCCGGGTGCCACAATGTGCCACGTTGTTGCTACGTCATAGCCTCGTGTTAGCCACGATGTTGCCTGGTTGAAGTCCCGTTGTGACACAATTTAAATATGACAACATAAATATGCCGCCACTTCCAGTTAAAACGCTTCACGCATTGATGACCCTCTACCAAGACTATAGAAATAATTACAAATCATTGACGCGTAAGAGCGTATCATAAATAACGAAACACAACATCCTACAACGTAAAGCACCGTAGCATAACGCATCTAAAAACGTAGATGAACGTACGTGTTACATCGTATTATAGCGTAACACAGCGTTGCATAACGCGACACTAGGAATGTGGTAACAACGAGCCCACAGCGTAGTATTGCGCAGCCCAACGTGTCAGAAAACAGAACGTATTAACCGGGCGGGACGTGCTATGTTCACGTTCTAACACGTTTTTGCTATACTTCTGCTTGGTTATTCTACGTTGTACCATGTTCTCGCCAAGTTATATTATGTTGTGGGGAAAGGTGAGCGAATTATGAACATATCCAAGATTAAAGTTTCACCTGGTCTACGTTTGCTCAAGTTATAGCCGCGTGTTCACACGTACGAGTAGCTAAACATGGTGGCCGAAACACTATGACCGGGACACAAGCAATTTCCTAGCAACAATTTGATCTTCATAATGTGTTTATACTTGAATAATTCCGGGTTTATAAGAAGACAATCATGTACTGATCCAGGTTTAACAGTTTTACCATAGGTTACTTTGAGTGTATTTTCAACTGAGGGCTTGTACATAACCTCAATCTTTTAGCGTTCAATCATTCTAGTTCATTTTCAACAAACCTGACATTATATAGAGTTGACCATTTTGTTTCTAAAATGAAGGATTGGGGCAAATTAACAAATGGCAAATTATATATATTACAAATAATATATAACATATACTTATTTGCACGAGCTTCCTTTAAACAGGATGTAAGCTTGCCAACTGGGCTCGTGGGTTCAACTATATCCGCGTTACAAATATTGCCAATGTTTATGCAACATATACCAGAAAGAAAAGAAACACCTCTACGAATCTGCTTATCACCGCCACGTTACGCTCGGTCCGCCAGTGACCGACGAGGCTGAACATTCCTTGGCCTCGTCGGCTCCGGATTTGCGCTGCTCTTTTCCTGTGTTGATATAAGGCGCATTTCGGAGACATTGGAAACGCTTCTCCTGCTTTGATATTCTCTCCGATCTGGACTGTGCCATCTGGATATTCTTCTAATCGTCAGAGTCGTCCGCTAACGCATGCGCTTCCTACTTATGCATGACATGCCAACCGAGGACCGAATTATCAGCCAACTTAACACATTTCTGTCGGCGATTAAGAATGTCTACACCTTCCCTGTGTTCCATAGTCACACAACTCAAAACTCAAAACGCAAAACCTATATAGGTATATATCGTCAAAAAAGCGTGCATTTGTCGGTTAACCAAACCTTGTTCTACCGGTTTTCATTCATAAAACAGGGAGATTTCGTTCCGTTTGATAGGCATAGCGTAAACGTGTTTACGTTGAATTTACTATGGAACACACGGGTTATGTAATCTTCTTCTCCGATGGCAGGGTAGCCTCACAGGGATTTACACTTGTATATTGTAGCGATGCGACTCTCAAAGTAAGTCAGCGTTGAAGTTACCAGTTGCTCTAAGCTTGATAAAAGTTAATTCAACTCCATGACAGTGACGCCAACATGGACAACGATGAGAGTTGTGCGGAGCTGACCGATAAATAGACTAATTCAATACATCAACACATGTACTACTACATGTGTATACATGTGTACGACTTCCATGTGCTCAGCCATCGTTCGACATGTACAAATCACCTCTAGTAATATGCTACGCGGAATATATAAACAGTTCAAGCTATATTATCGAGACCCGGCAGATAAGTCGGTAGCACCGATGGCTATAAATCAAGGCATTGTGAGTTCGCATCCCAGCTCGGCCAACATTCTCTCAGACGTTTGACAAAAGTCACTGTGACATGCTTTATTCGTCTTTCACCAATGGGCTGGAGTTTTTTCTATTGCGCAAGTTTTGTCAGATCAAATCAATTTTACGGCTGATATCCTAATAAGTTACTTCATTTTGTTGTTTAGAAAATGCCTATTTTGCGGTACTGTATAGGAGGGTTTTGAAAAATATTGGAAACAGTTATTTGATAAGATCCACGAATATATGTTCTTTCATTGACATCACATACAGTTCACAATTATCAAGACATCTGTCTGAAACCGAAATTGTGTTCAGTAATGAAGAGCTACTGTAGCAAGAGAAATGTGTAGTAATTCAGTACCGATAGAGAAATAAGACTTTAACAGTAGGGACTGATACCAGTTTAGATTTCGACGAGTGTCTTTGGAATTTGCATACAGTAGCAATTGGGTCTGGCCAACGAACGTCTCATTGAACTCATCATTTTCAAAATGTGATTGGTAATGACACATATTCTCGAACTCAAGTGAAATCTAATCTGTTTATAACACTGGTGTTTATATTTTACAGATGTTTGAGATAATGAAGGCACATGACCTTGGCTGTGGCGAAGGAGGTGGTTCAAGTGCAGAGCAAGTATTTCGTGTAAGCATTTGCTTTGTTTTAATTAGAGACGGGATGTCATTACCCTTTGACACCTCTGCATTAGGTAACCACTTTTGGATAAAAGAACTCAATAAGACGGAGTAAACCTATATTTGTTACACAACATGTCTATTAAGTACGCGGACTACACTATAGGTTTTGAAACTCACTTAAGAGTAATTGTCTAATTGAACATGATACATACCTATTATAAAATGTCCCTGATTACGATTTGTTACGCAGGTAAGAACATAATTATATAGAAATAAGCTGTATATGTCGAGTGTTACATATTCGTAAATTGATCATTTCTACGAGTCTTCAATGTCAGCATATAAGATATTAGACTAGAATGTGTGTTTTGTCGTACAGGACGCTGGTTTAACTGTTGTCACCAGTGCCAAACTAGATTCAGACCTGCTGGAACGAAAGAAGATAGAATGTGAAAATCATTCACGAAAGAAAAGATCGCTTGGTAAATATCTACTTGGACATCTTAACAAATTTCACAATTCTAGTTTTCTTTATCTCGTTACCTGATGAAGACACAACTTGACACAGTTTCCTGCAAACAGATTATAAAGTTAATGTAGGAAAAGGAAAACGTGTCAAGTGTCACTATTGAAAATATCATCCTTTTATTTTGACTCGATGAAAGAAATTTCTATAAAACACTGATACAAGCTTTTATCCGCAATACCTGTTTTGCTAATCGATGTATCCAGTCTGATATAACTCGGTTCTGATATCAATTTTATGTGTTCACAAAACTCTGTAAGATTGTTACTGTTTCCCTCGTTAGTTGACACATCGGGTGGTATTAACCCTTTAACACGAGCACCAAATATGCAGAAGAGGATTTTAAAAACAGCTTTATAAATATATGGATAATATCTATAAATGAAAGTTAGATTAATTAATAGAGTAAAAAGTGAAAACATTGTTAGAAAGGGAGACATTTTTCGCTTTGATCAATTTCTCCTTTCATCCTAAGATTCAAAAGTTGACTGCTTCAGGGACGTCAGATAAAGTCTTTATGTGGGAAAGGAATATTGCGACCCTCTGTCCATCGAATTTTACATTTGACAGGTTTATTCCAAGACAGTCAGTTGTAGGTCAATATAAGGAGATTTATACGTCTCTTTTCTTCTCCTCAAAATGTTTGTTATTATCAAACAAAGTCATATGACATGAATACCCATTGAGAAGTTCTTAAGAATAGCCACAAACTGTCTATTAAGGATTTGAAAACATGCAAGTCGCCATTGATCTAGAGCTCCGTTAAGTTATAAGTATGTGTTATAACTTATATCAATATGATAGTATAGGTTATGCATCTGATTATGTGTGTTTTAACTATTTTAAGAATTAATAATTGTTTTAAATGATTTTGATAAACAAACAAACTCGAAATTGAATCGTCGACAAAATGATATATAACGTTGTTTCTAACAGTAGATTTCATTAAGAATTTATAGTAACGGTATTTACGCCTGGATATTTATGTTCTTTAAAACAAGTCTTCTATGTTGCGTTGAAAACCTTCACATCGGAGAAAAACAATATATTATATAGTCATTTACGATGGTCACGGAAAATGTAAATTTATGAACCGCCATTTGTGTTCTTTATTACAATTTAGATGCCCCTTTTGACCTCACAGTATGAACACCCATCTTCTTTTTTGCATTGATAAACTTTACATCGGAGAATGACAACAAATAATCAGAAGACCTACCTACCTTTTAAAAAACCATTTGCACATTAATCATAACAGTTATTATACCCCACTGGATTGTGTTCCTCATGCGTAATTGAGATAAACTTATATAGAGCGTCAACGACTCTAACAGAAAACATAAAGCGTATGGAAAAAAGTGTACACATACTCATGTCATTGAAAAACACGTGACATTATTAAGTCAGAAACTACGTATGTATTTATAGTTTACACACGTGGACAATACTATGGACAGACTGGCTTGTTGTTTTAGTACGTAAATCGATTTTTCATATCGTGTAATGTACATAGGATGTACAAATGTTAGCTTGTGTCTAAACTCATCAACGCGTGGATGGGAGCGCTCCGTTACGTTAGCGATATTTCCACACTAAGAAGCACGTGAAAGGAATCTCAGTGTAATATTGACGCGTGCATGTTGAAGGAATACGAACAGTCATTATGCTTGTCTCTATATCAACATGTATAATCCCAACACCGAAAGCCTTATCCTGACGTTTTAATTCATCAGAACATATACCAGTTTGATACATATTTGTATTATCTTAGTTAGAAAGATAAACGTCAAATTACAATTTAAAGAAATTTGTCTTTCAATTACTATGGGAAAAACCATAATTATATAATAATAAATTATATAATAATTGTCATGAAACATTTGATTTTTTAAAATGAAAAACACACATCAGCTACCACAGTTTAACATGTTTATAATTTATTTTCAAAAAAGAATAACTGCAGAACAGAATAGCCTATTTTAAAGACCTGTTAAAACTGATTAACATGAAATCGAATAATTTTATTCAAATTTAGTATTATTAAAACATTAGGAAATAGAGGTAATCTAAGTCAAATCATAGTTCGATACACACTCTCTTTATTTATATCAACCCTCATTTAAATATCTTCTCATTTATTATCCTTTATATTGTAACATGCGTTATGCATATTTTGTAATAAATCAATGAACAAAAAAGAACTTGATTTGCTGACGCGAAGATTAATCTGATCCGACATGGATGAGCAGTCATCAGATCTATATAAAGCGCTCCTGTTACAAGAAGACTTATCAGGTTAAATTCATCAGTTATAGTAGATTTTTCTTAACATGTTTACTTTGCCAAAAAACTAGCTTTGTGTGCAACGAACACTCCAAATCATCAATAATTTGACATTTGTTGATAGTTTGAAAAAAACCCGGCAAACGATTATGAGTGAGTAAGAAAAGAGTTCGCATATCAATATTAAAATGATAAATAATTTATATTTTGCAGAATGCAGTTCCAGTGACAAACCTAAGTGTTGCATGGAAGGCTCTGATTTTGCTGATAAAGTTCTCAAAGAATATAAAGGTCAACATGATTCGATTGACATATACACATTATGTCACGGACGAACGATACAAATTGCTAGACTGAAGGATGACGAAGGTCGTAATAAGTACTCATATGCCTGCTTGATTCATCATTTAAAAAAATGTGTAGATAAGATGTTCAACGGACTTGGAGGTAAATTTCTTAACTCTTTTCCACGTTCAGGACCTGCAGCAAATGTCTTTCGAGACATTTTGCCAAAAGGAGAAAATTGCAACCATGAGCAGTTGCCTATTTTAATACAATTAATGCTTTCGAGTCTATTCAATAATTATTTTCATTTAAATTACTATAACATGATTGTTTGCTGTCGTGATTTAGAGCGTATCGTAATAAACCTTACACAAAACTAACGTAGAATAAAGTTGTGTTTGCGTATTGTAACATTCTTAGTCCTTATTCTAACTTTCAAATGTCATCATTCAATGATATCAACATTTTGTATTGGTGAGATTGATTGTTTGCTGACATCATTTTATGGTAGATCTACATTCATTCATAACTGACTTCAGATAATATTGATAATTTAATGATTTACTTTTTTTAAAACCTGTGTTAAGTCCATATATCATATAATGCTCACCAAATGTCTAGAAAAATTCCATGCGTGTTTTCATTTCGATGAATAAAATGCGTTGATGTCATCGTGTTTGTACAGTTTTTCTACAGCAATGAATAATTTATGTTTAAGTCAATATTTGGGATTTAATTCATTATATAAGTTTATACAAAAAGAAAGCACACAACCTCTTGTTTCCGTAACGTTCACTGGTTAATTTTAAAATTGTCCTTTCATTCATAGAAAGATTTAATATGTTTCTAAGCCGACTGTTACTATGTGTTAAGAATGGGAAAGAGATTCCTTTGCATTTTGATTTCAGATGGCATCATTGCAAAATTCGCCCTAGACTCTTCCAATGAATATATTAATGCTATAAATGACTATAATATTGACATTGGTGACATCTCAGTGAGAAAGGACTTTAAAGAATCGTGGCTGTTCAGAAGCGTGGATCTTGACAAGTAAGTTATAACTGATTTATCAATCGCCACTAAAATAGAAGTTGTATGCCACTGTATTGTAATGAACGATTTACGTCAATCTAAATGTATAAACATTATCCTTAGGTAACCCTCTGCAAAAGTTGCTAATGCCGTCTTGTATACTTGACAACATAAGTGCCCACAGACTTCCAGGGGCTTTTATATTTTCTGAAATACTGCATTGACCATATAACCCTATATGGTTGCGAGTTGTATACCCCTCCTTATCTGGACATCTGGTTTAAAAAAAGGGATATTTAAACATCACTTCTCAACCCTGTTTACTTAATGGATAAATGGCAGAGGACACACCTGTTCATTCAAATAGTAAAAGTAAAAGAAAAGATTGATCAAGCCTGAGGGGACGAATATAACATAAGTGAAACATTATTTACTGAAACTCCTAAATAAATGTCACCGCCTCAGTGGTTTAGTTGTTGAACGTCCGCCTCGGCAACCCTAGGTCGCGGATTCTATCCCCGGTCGTATCATACCAAATACCTTAAAAGAGGGTGGTAATGGCTACCTTCCTTGGTGCTTAGTGTTGCGGGGTTAGCTGTACGACTGATGGACTGATGTCATGATACATGGACAAATAGTACTGTTCCTGATCAAGGAAACGCCGTGATGTAGATGAACAGTTGTTGAAAGCAGCGTTACGCACCAAACAATCAATCAATCGATCAAAATGAATTCCTATGACATTAATTTTAAAATCGCTCTCTAGCCCAATTGGTCAAGCCGTTTTGTCTGGTCAAAATTGTTTTGATCCATTAAAAATTCTGGTTTCCATGGCAACAGAAAGAAAAATAAGTGAAAACTTAGAAAATCTTCTTCTCCGAAAGTGTTGGGCCGATTTTCAAATTCAGATTACTTCAAGCCATGTTTACTGGTTTAAAAACATTGCCACCAGGGGACAGGGCTGTTAGGAGATTTGGATGTGGAGCGATACTGGCCCTCTTGGGCCTCTTGTTCCGTACATATGTTGTTTCAACTTACACTCAAACAACTTCTCTTCTTAAACATATAACACAATAATATCGTAGGCATGCTCCTAACATGGCTCTCAACCAAAATTGTTTCACCGGTATGCTTAATGTATGCCAGAGTTGAATGTAGAAAACTACTTAAAAGAGTGATTTCAATTTTTTGTTCAGTTATATCACGGTGATTCCTGGGTATGTTGCCACTACCCACTGTTCCATATATCCTGAAACAGTCCAGTCATAATTAAAAAACACACCTTTCAGTATAAAGAATTCCCCCTTTTCCTAAATATGTTCATATTAATCTCATTTATTGTTCAACCTATTCCCCATACCGATCAGTTACACAGTATGCCGATATAGCTGTAACTAGAAACAATTTAAGTGAAATTGTCGTTACCACTATTCCCATTTCAGATTAGAAAACACAGGCGTTTGAATTTCATAGTATTATCATGTATTCTCCGTAACATTCACTCATGGTTATTTATTCCTCTTTATTGTCGGTAACTGTTATTTATTCTCCACAATATCCTCTTAGTGTCATTAATGAACCGTACCGTTCTCTCATTGTCGAAAGTTAACAATACATTTATCGCATTATACCTTATTCTTTCTCACTGTCCTATGTTGACATACATTATCTATCCCTGTCATTTGCCATTATTTTCTATATATCTTTATAATTGTCATTACTCATAAATTACAGTCCATATTGTCATTGAGTTTACGTACCTATCTCTAATTGACATTAATTTTGCATTCATTCTATCATTTTCATTTATTCTTCATAATTTTTCTCCATGCATTTTTAGTTTATTTCTTTCTTATTTGTTTCTCTTATTGCTATTTATTCTTCATAACTGTCTTTTAATATTCTCTTTTTTAAACGTAGTGTCGTGTGTTATCTATGTTTTCTTTAATACACATATAAACACACGTGTGTCCATGTATATGAGTAATAATTTGATAGTCATGGATTTTCAATTCCTTAATAATTTCGTTGTTTTATGCTCAAATAATTTCAGTGAAGGGAAACGTGACGTATCTTTACAATTTCCGTCCTCAATCACGGATTGGATGATTCAAGCTATAGGTGAGAACACTTCTTTAAAAACATTATATAGTGTGTAGGGATTTTCCACACAGATTTCTGAATTTTTCTTGAATTTTAACTTGCCCATTTTCACATTTTTGATTTATCACGACACGAAAGTTGAAATGGGTACACTGGATTCACATAAATGTCTGGCTGTCTATTGAAAAGTGGTTTCTACAAGTCTTTCGAGCAAGTGTTATTCTACGTCTAATGCGAACATGTGATGGAATAAGGACTATTCTTATTTATGCAGGGACCGGGACCGCACATATTTCTTAGGTCTTTATGGTTTCAAATACCAAGGTCACATGTGTTGTGTTGTATACATATCTAGTTATCTGAGATGTTTTCCATTACACAGCTATTGATAACAAAGGATGGATTCCATTCGTTTCCTTTAGCATTAATTTTAATGTGTATGTGATCCCTCGGCATCCTCTAAGACTATCTTACAAGACTATCTTCCAACAACACTGACTTGACTTTAGTTGAACCAAACGTCACATTATTGTTTCTTGTATTGTGCTCATATAAACGTACCATACCAAACATATTCGGTGCAAAACATATTAAAAAAAGATTCAAATAGTTATTGGGGGATTTTCGAAACAAAACAGCTTTTTAAAGTTCATATATATTATACAAAAGTATTATCGCTAAATATAGAAAGTGTCTAACAACCTGTTTCAACGTCAGTTTTATGTTATAGTATGCATATTTCTCTTACACTTTGAAGAGATTCTAAAATACAAAATGAGGACTTGTCCATAATTCCTATCTTTTTGAGGACCACGAAACGAGGATCTTCATTTGCAAATTTTACACAAACCTGATTGTATGCATCGTTATGCGGACATTGTTTTATGTATCATTGAGAGGACCATGGCCAGACTCGTTTAGTTAGCGATAGTCTGGTTTCCGTTCCCACCACTAGTGTGGTAGGATTGGGATCCAAACTATTAAAGAGATAACATTCGAAAACTTTTCGAGGACTCAGGTGTAAGTCATCACAATGGAGGTATGTCCTCTATTTGTTGATGTGCAATCACAAACACAGACACACACCACATCCTTCTTATATGTTTATGATAATTGTGCATTTTGTTGGATCTTGTGTCCTAGACATTGTGATGTGACATTTTCTATGTCTATTTTAGGTATATCATTAAACCAGGGGCTTTGCATATCAGAGCCAGAAAATGTGACAGCCTTCAAAGACTTATTCATACAGCTTGATATGCCTTACCAAGCAAGACGCTTAGAATACTTTGAAATTAAAGTCACGATTTTTTACTATGGAAATGCCCAAAATACGGCAAAGGTAATTCAACATTGTGTACAACAAAAGACAAGGATAGCAAGTATCAGTAATGTTCTGTAAATAAATATGTATTTAGGATATGAATTGTTGTCAAATCACACAGAAATTCAACGTTTGGTGATTTAAGAATTAAATTCAGAAAACATAAAACAGAAGTTGTATATTGTAAAGGCCTTAGGCCCGTTGCACAATATAATACACAGTATAAATCATATTTTGATTGTGTCCATAATATGTGTAAACTGTCAAGGGCATTGGGAAAAAAGAATTGTAAATGGGAGAGAATGAAACTTCTTACATCACAAGAACATTATTGTCTCATATGCAATGGAAATCGAACCAGCTATCAAAGTATGATGGTTTAAAACACATGTTATATTTTCCTTCACACGATGAATGATTGAATGGATTTATTATAATATAAAGTCCAGAATACAAATAGTTATTAAGTATTAGATTAATATGAATATCATGTTAAAGTATACAATATATATTCATTATTTACATGTACATATTATATAGTTACAGTTCTGTCAGTAGTCGTGAAACGACTTTAGGCTACTCAACACTATTTAAATTTATGCATTGTTCCATCTTGTCGAATGCCTTTATTAACAAGTTTACTACATCCAGTATACAGCTTGCATTGCTGTCAGTCATAATGCTACAGAAAGTTTGTAGGCAAGTTGCTCTACCTAACTAACATGCATTGAAACAGTCTTGTGTTATATCGCTATAAAGTGTAGAAAAAAGTGTAATCTTCCAAGCTAGAAATATAAAATTTACGACAATAAAAACAGTATAAAAGCAGTATCGTAAATTCACGATCAATATTTAAATGACGTTATGAAGACAGAAATATCTTTAATAGTTTCTTGTATTCAATCAAAATGCCGTTAAATTTATTGTTTGCTTTGTCTCAAAATGATCCTCTTCTTGAATTAAGAGTGTGCTGTTATGCTAATTGAACAGTTTACATACTTCAATTAACGAGTTATTTTCCCGGTCATAACAGTCCTAAGACAGATAAAATGGTAATAATGAATTGTTCAAAATAAGCAAGTTCATCTTTTCCTACAATGCGTTCACTCCTGTTTTCGATGTTATAACTTTTATACAGCCCATAATGTTAAATATCAGATAAGCAAGGTATTTCGAAAGCAGACACCATTAACACTAGCGTAGATTGGGAAAGCCTTTTTTTTTAACAAATGACAACATTGAAAACATATTGGTCATATTATGGGAAATCTACCTGGAGAAAGTATTATTATTAAATAGAGTTGACAGCATCGTCACAAAAGGATAAATTGCTAGTTATTAGTAGTATTTCCTTTGTTACTTTGTTTTCAATTTTATGAGAAATAAGGATTCATTATAAAGATAATATATAATCTATCTAGGCATTTTAGCAATTTCGTGTTGTGTTGGAAAGGCTAAATATGTTATTTTGTTGAATCTCGGAGCATTTATTTGAAGAAACAAAGGGTTTATTTCAGAGTTAACAATGAACTTTTATTTTATAGGTCAAGTTGTTTATTGCCAAAACAAAAGATTTATGTAAGGGGCTTAATTCACAAAAGGACAATGCAACGATTGTAATGGAAACCAACGATGCTTACAGTGCTAGAATACCAATATTAGCACTGGAGGCCGGAAGATTTCCAATTAAGGTCACTGCAGTTGGGATGGTTGGAGCACTCTCAGTTTACGATGTCATTCAAAAGGAACTTCTAGTTGTAGTGCGTTTCATATTGTACAATTATTTCCTACATACAGTGTAGTGACACTTTCAAACATGAAACAACGCATTCAACATCTAGGCAAAACTATGTCAGTGGAAACGTTCCGTAAAGTTGATTGTATAACTATTTAAATTGTAGTTGAAAACATTGTGGTAAAAGTAAAATGCTGTATATGTGTCAAAATGTATCTGTGGGAAAGAATTTATTTTTAAAGGGATACAGATTAAATTGTTGATTGACTAATGTATTTGACGCACTTATAGCCAACGATATTTGGAAACATAATGGCAACAATAAATAATTTGATGAATATGAGCAGTAATGTTTACTATCCCTATTCTCGCAATGCTTTAATCTCTTTTTATGCCTTAATTCTTCATCTTATTTACCAAATGCTCAATGTGAACAATTTTGATCTGCTTTTGCAGCCGTTTGGCCGTTCTTTGTCGCCTATTCGTCGTACAGCCCTAGCATCAGGTTTTCTTTCTTAAACTCTAGAGGACTCAACTTTCATGGAATGCTCTTTTTGTTTTAAATAATTGATTTCTTGATAACTTTTACGTCGAATTAACATATGGGTCATCAAGTGTCGAAAACTACATTACATTAGAGAAGAAACACGTTAACAAACGTCTTCTTGTCTATGCCGAATTCTAATATAGACAATATAGCGTCACAAACTTGGTCACTGAGTGAACTATGACAACACACAGAGCAAAAGCAACATTGTCTAGAATAACGAATTTATCTTAATGATATGATAAAGGTCAATGACAGGTCAAAAAAATAGGTCACAAGGTTAACATTAAGAAAAGTCCTGTAGATATTCTAGTCGGACCATTTTTGATTCAGTATATTGAAGTATATTGAAACTTTGTCAGTAGGTTGGTCTTTACTATTATTATCTAGTATAACTTTAAGTAAGGGTAATGTAGGGTCAAATCGAATTTCTGTGCCAAATTTGAGAGCGATCCTTTGGCCCCTCTAGAGGCTGGTTTCGTCATAACGTTTAGCCTGCTGCTGAGGTCTAGACAAAGTTCACAATTGGGTTAAATCAAGTCAGAGACTTCGCCCATTTAAGAACAATATTATGGCCACTCTAAAAGCCGTATGTTTTCATGCTGATCAAATTACTAATTTAAGTATCATTTATAAGCACCTTACTATACAAAGTCATGCAACTCAGGTGATCGTTATAGAGCCGCAATGACCCTCTTGTTGAAAGGCTATGCAAAGCTGATCACTCTTAGATAACTATGTATATGGTTCAGCGAAATCCGTCTGCAAAGTAGTGTCTCATTATCTTTGCTTTTGTGTCGCCTGCCTTAGGATGGTGACAATTAGGTATGTTTCACCCTCTGCTTCTTATCACGTTTTGACTTGGGTTCTAGTTTTATCCTTTTTGTTCAGTTGTTCTTGTTTGTTTTTTAGAATGAAGGTATCGAAGAGAGAGAAGCTATAACTGTTTGCTTAAATCCATATGAGGTAAACGCCACCTGTGCCAACAGTCAGCGCGTCATTAGACAGGAATTCATCGGTGGTAATTATTATGAATTATGTGTCTGATTGTATGTTTGTGACAACAATTTAAACATTTCTCAGATAATTAAATTATATCGCAGTACAATTTTATCTATAGCCTATGCAGTGATTATGTCAATGTTCAAGTGACGAAACTTCTTTTTGTAAACAAATTAGCCTCCTTTTTTACATGGATTTGGACGATGGTATTGAAGCAAATATGTTTCAACTTAGGCCACGAAATGGAAAGAAACTGTCAGTATAGGACATTGAAAACGACTCATTCCTAAATAACCGTGTAAAACCAAAGGTTACACGTTATTACACAAAAGTAAGAAGTGTGTCTGTCCCAAGTCCCTGACAGTCATACGGTTAATCCAATAATTTTAAAGGGTAGTTGGTCCAAGTCCCTGGCAACCATACGTCTCAACCAATATATAGCTTGAACATGTTCTGCATAAGACAATCAGACACAATGGCATTTACTAAGATTGTACTCGTTTGTTTGCCTGTAAAGTGTGTGAATATAAACAGAAGGGATGTCTTAACTATTACGGACAAATGTTAAGTGACCTAGAAAGGTACAGGAATGGATGTTAACTGTGTGTCAAGTAAGGCTACGAAATGAACATTTTCAGAAGTGTGACTGCTGATTGACGACTAAGCAAATTCAATGATTAATCACACATTAAAAAATTTGAAATAGGAGAAAAGGGTGTTCTAAATATACTGATTTTCATTTTCGAAACTCTTTTCAAACGTTTAGTGAAAATGAAATAAAAGAGTTTCTACTATGAACCGTGTTTTGCTATATAAATACTCAAGGCAGTAGTGTAACATTTATATAAAGTGGTAGGTACAGTAATTGTTATTCTCATTTAGATAGAAAATTGCCCTTGTCGTAAAATCATACGTTTTGAAGAATAAAAACGATCTTATGTCATTGTCGTAAACACATTCGTTTAAAAGTTCTAATGACGTCATTTCAAGGATAAGATTCTTCATTAAGACCAATTTGGAAATCTTAACAATATACATGTATATGAATCGGAACAATAAAAATAGTTCACACACAGCAATGTAAAATACATCCGGCTGTATGTTTGTAAATATGATTGAGTCATCATGTGTTTGACATGATAATTATATATATCCGTTCATCACCATGACTGCCTCAAACTAATCTGTTGAATAGTCTCCAGTTAATACATATTAGCTATGACAAAGGCCATCAATGCAATAGAGATGCTTGCTTTAACTAGAACACTTTTTGGGATGCCAATAACTAATATCAGTAAAACGCCCCTTCGATTGACATTACAAGGAAATATTATTAGTTATTTGGTCTGTTACTGACCCACTACAGAAACATAGTGGGTCTGTGGAATTTATAGGGGGCGAGGCGTCAGCCGAGTCCCCCTATACATTCCACAGACCGCCTATGTTTCCGAGATGGGTCAGTAACAGACCAAATAACTGATTTATTTCGTCGACCACTTAAAACTGATCTATACTGTAACTTGTTGATATTTGTTGGGAGCATATTATGACATCATGAGTGAAATGCTTGCTTGCGGTTGGACATAGGGATTCCTGATAATATACTCTACTAGAAGCTGTCGGTTGGTCATAGTGATTCCTTATAATATACACTACTAGAAGCTTGCGGTTGGTCACGTTGAATCCTGATAATATACACTACTAGAAGCTTTACACTATATATTACTATATATTAATAACGTAAACCCGATTATGGAATTTACTCACCCACTATAGATATATAGGGGGTTTGCTAGAATTTCGTTGGAGGCAAAATAAATAGTATTAGCAATTGCCTGGGCAGTGGTAGAATTAAAAGCAAACCTTCTGCCAAATTGCGAAACCTTGTGGAGATCTTTTGCTTTACACTATGTGACGAAGATATAACATTTTGTCCATTAAAAGTGTCGATTATGTTCTTATATAAGCTGTTGTGTAACGCGGGTGTTTTTTCGCTACACTATGTTTCTGCTTTACCTTACAGGAGTGCAGAGACTGACTGTTGACTTAACGCTTCCTCACAATGCAATAAAAGATACTGGATCAGCTTTTGGCTATGCTTCAAGTAAGTACATTAATGCTATACAATTGGAGAATCAATGGTTTAAGGTAAATTATTTGAAAACTGAGGGTTTTTTTTAAATCTAGTTATCAAAATGTCAATGTTGTTTTTGGAACGGGTATGTATGCTGTTTTACTAATGGGCGGAGCATCAATCCTTCGTTTTCTATAATTTGCTTTATAAAGACTTGATTGATTTTAACCACATTTCAATCGAGCTTATATGGAAATGAAGCTTGTGATTAATGTTAGGGTTAACATGTGTTATATCGTTTCTTTGTATGCCCACAACAAATGGTTTATAGTCACGTGTGTTTTACACATACACGCACTCATTTTAATATATTGCCATGAGAAATTAAAACCGGTTGGCTAGTTTACTTTTGTAATGTATTGGTTTGTTTATGTATATATATATATATACGGTATGTATGTGTAAGCGGCTTTTTTCGAAAATCAACCGTAAGGCATTTGAAATCGAGATCAGCCAGTGAACTCGCGAAGTTAGTCTTACTTTAATCTGCACTGTTCTCACATTGGTCATATACTGTTTTGAAAAAGTTTTGTGAGCAGTATCTAATAGAAATGTTTGGCATTGCAAGGTTTGTTTCCACCTGTGTAATATTAACGTTACAATTGCCTTTGCAGAGGATCGCTCACACAAACCTATATGTGTGTATATGTGCATTAATTAATTATATTTTTAATAGCTTTTCAGAAATCACATAGGAGGATAAGTTATTGTTAGAAAGAAACACATTTAAATATTTTGAACATATTACAAGTGTAGTTGTTTAAAAACGCTAAATTATGACACATCTAACATGAAATAAATAATCCGATATTTTAGGTATTGCAGTTTCTTTATTTTGACTCGCATTTATG
>JAUELF010283206.1:0-10349 GCA_031471495.1 Clinocardium nuttallii | reverse complement strand
GAAATTGCACAAAACGTGCAATTTCTCCTTTTGCCACAATGTTTTCCAATTTTCGTCATAGGTTATCCATTCAATTATAGAGATTTTCTATTTTTTGACAAAATATGTTCAAAAGTGTCTGCTGCAGAATTGTCGTATGAGAGAAAGGGTTAAACTACCATTGAATTGAAAGCAAATTTTTTTTACGTAGTTTTGCCTAGATGTCCTCAAAGTCGTCTGCTGCAGATTTGCTGTTTGTGGGAAAGGCCTATATCAAAACTCATACTCACCTATGTATATTTATTGCTGCAGGTATAATGGACATCTACTACAGGGTAACCGAGGGAGGAGGAAGAGTAAATACTGCCTTCTTAGACGTCCTAGAGCCAATGGGGTGAAACCTCATAGGAAACACATTGTCAAAAATCCGCACTCGTCAAAAGTAAGTATACAACAGCAACATGAGACCTTCATATTACTTGCCGCTTTTACATACTTAGTTCAAATCTGCAGCAGACGAATTAAAAAAACATCTAGATAGGCAAAAATATAGAATAAATGAAAGTATATTTATTGAATATGATATGAGCAAATTCTCATTTAGCCACAATGTTTTAAACGCTTTCCCTCATGCGACAATTCTGCAGCAGAGGACTGAACATATTTTGTCAAAAAATGGAAAATCTCTTTAATTGAATGGATAACCTATGAGTAAAAGGGGAAAACATTGTGTCAAAAGGAGTAATTGTACGTTTTGTTTACAAAAAGCTGTCTGTTGCAGAGACGTCAGAATGCATTTATATGAGGGAAAGGGTCATTCTACCTCTGAATGTATACAATCTCACAACAGTTTTGTCTATTATCTACATTTAGTCGGCCATAGATGTAACTTTTGATATAAAAATTAACAGAATTGAAGCCCTATTTATATCAATTCTGCACCCCTTAACCCTTTCCCACATATAGATGCTTTCTGACACCTCTACAGCAGACGACTTTTTGAAAAGCGTTGTGACAAAAGAAGAAATTACTCAAAACAAGCGATTTTATCGTTTTGCCACAATGTTTTCAAATCTCTTCAGCAATTGCACTTTTTGTTGTTGAGATTTTCCATACTTCTGTAAACATGTGTTCATAGTTGTCTGCTGAAGATTTGTTGTATGTGAGAAAGCCTTCCCTGCTCATTTATGTTCTTGTTATTTTCAGGCTGTCCTGGACAGTCACCAACATTCAGTTTCATACACATTATCTAGAAACCAGGCTGTGATAGTAGAATATAAGGAAGATGCAGATACAGACATGTTCCAGGTAAGAACATATCATCAATTTGGACTTTAAGACTGGGGCGAATCTATGCATTCAGTGAAGGCTAGTCTATGCATAAGCAATCAGTGAAGACTACGGCAAGTGTATGCATAAAATAATTATAGCCAGTGAAGAATCAGGTTAGTCTATGCATTTGCTCAGGCAATTCTCTGCATAGTTTATGCATTCATTGAAGACTCAGGTGAGTCTATGCGTATTTAGTCAATGAAATCTCTGTGCATCTATGCATTTGCAGTTTCACCATTGCCTACTTTGTTTGCTTGCATATAGTAAAGTAAAAAAATTTACTAGTTATATGGCCCCTGATGTTTTAGGCTTTTAGCCTGAATATGATACACCAACAGAGATGCTATAAGACCCCTTATTGTTGAAACGGCTCAAATATGTATGCAGTATATTTTTGTCTTGATATAACAATGAAAGACTTACTTTGACCTTGGACGTTTGAGGATGTGTTTAGATACAGAACACATTAAACCATTCTGAATGCATCTTTGCTAGTAACCATTCACCTGAAAGGATTTATACATTTCAAGGATATAATAAAAAAAGATTAATGGAAAAATTGAAGAATAGAAGACTGATTTAAGAGTAGAAAACAGTGCGAGAAATTTCTCCTTTTTAGCTCAAGGTGAGTTATTGTGATCGCCTTTTGTCTGGCATACGTCAACAATGTCTCCTCAGTAACCAGTGGGTCAATTGGGATGAAACTTCACAGGAAGCACCCTCTTAGTGACCTCACCAGAATTCCTTCAATTTTTTGGAATCTATGCAGAATACCAGTTTCCATGGAAACGAAATGAAAACAACTGGTTGGCAGATTTTCAAATTATGTTGTAGAAATAAAATGTTCCTTGGATGACCCTCTATCAGATTCCTTGAAGCCATGTTGATTGGTCGAAAAACATGGCTGCCAGGGGGCGGGGCTATTTTGCCTTATAAGGCTATAGTGAAAACTTAAAAAATCTAATGTCAGGCCGATTTTTAGCTCAGCTGAGCTTTGCTCAAGGTGAATTATTGTGATCGCCTTTATTTAGCCTTATATAGCTACAGTGAAAACTTAAAAAATCTTCTCCTCCAAAATTGTCAGGCCAATTTTCAAATAATTTTGTAGAAATGTTCTTTGAGTGACCCTCTATCAGATTCCTTAAAGCCATGTTGATTGGTCGAAAAACATGGCCGCCAGGGGGCGGGGCTATTTTGCCTTATATGGCTATATTGAAAACTTAAAAAATCTTCTCCTCCGAAAGTGTCTGGCCGATTTTCAAATAATTTTGTATAAATGTTCCTAGGGTGACCCTTTATCAGATTCCTTCAGATGTTGATTGGCGGAAACTATGGCCGCCAGGGGGCAAGGCTTTTATGGCTAAAGTGAAAAATAAATAAAAATCAGGTGAGCGATCCAGGGCTATCATGGCCCTCTTGTTGTTGATTTGGCTATGAACTTTAAGTGTTTCTATTGCTTGACCCCTATTCTCTTGTTTGCTTAAGGTTCAAGAGCTTAGGCTACCAGTAGGTGGGGATAATCTGAACAGGAGCCCAGGCCACGATGACAACCTGCGTTTCCAGTGTAACGATGATCACCAGCCGGACAACCACATTCAGCCTCAAGCCGGTATCGACGACAGTCAAGAGCAGGAACTGATGCAGATACCTATCGCTGACAATGACAATGTAAGTTTACATCCCAACAGCCCTTCTGAGAAAATCTCTAAAAGTCCATTCTGATGTATGTAGATACCTATCGCTGACGATGCCAATGTGAATGTACATTCAAACAGCTTTCAGATATAAGTTTCACTCTGGCTAACAATGCCAATTCAAGTTAAATTTTAAACTGACCTTGCACTGAAGTCACCAAAACTCCATTCCCAATGTATACAGATACCCTCTAGCTACCTCAACACAACCTGCTCTCAACCTGCTCTCAATTATTGCTGTAATATGCTTGATCTCTCATTCACTCCAAAATACTGCAGTAAGAATGATAATTGTGATCGGCCTAAATAGCTTCACTAAGTTATCGCAAAGGGGTGAAATACAAATAGAATGTCCATTGTAAAGAGAATAAAAAAGTTGTTGGTATCAGACATGTGACATAGATCTTGAATGGAGAGAATAAAGGTGTCCTGAATGAAGGTGCTCAAAGTTAATACTTATTATAATCACTGGACGAATGACTTGAGAACTAAGAATAAAATCGCAAAGTTGTATATGTTTAAATTGTTGATTTGGCCATGAACTTTAAGTGTTTCTATTACTTGACCCCTATTCTCTTGTTTGCTTAAGGTTCAAGAGCTTAGGCTACCAGTAGGTGGGGATAATCTGAACAAGAGCATGGGCCACGATGACAACCTGCGTTTCCAGGGTAATGATGATCACCAGCCAGACAACCACATTCAGCCTCAGGCCGGTATCGACGACAGTCAAGAGCAGGAACTGATGCAGATACCTAGCGCTGACAATGACAATGTAAGTTTACATCCCAACAGGCCTTCTGATAAAATCTCTTAAAGTCCATTCTGAATATATGCAGATACCTATCGCTGACAATGCCAATGTGAGTGTACATTCAAACAGGCCTTCCGATAAAAGTTTCACTCTGGCTAATATTGCCAAAGCAAGTTACGTTTCAAACTGACCTTGCGCAGAATTCACCAAAACTCCATTCCCAATGTAAACAGATGCCCGCTAGCTACCTCAACACACCATGCTCTCAATTATTGCTGTAATATGCTTGATCTCTCATTCACTTTAATATACTGCAGTAAGAATGATAATTGTGATCGGCCTAAATAGCTTCAATTGTAGTTCTCTTAACCAACATCTCTATTGGAAAAATGTAATCGATTCACCTCTTTGTAGTTGTGGGTCGATAGAATCAGCACTATTTCTTTGAATGCAAATTATATCTTCTAATTAGAAACACCCTAGTTCAGAAGTTATCTGACATAACTACTGTTAATTTACAAACAATATTTTATGGTAATGAAAACCTTTCTTTTTATAATAACGAAATCATATTTAACGAAGTACAAAAATACATTCTTGATAGTAAGAGATTCTAATTATGAGGGATTTTCATATCAGTTTTACTCAAATCATTCCTAATTCATAACACTACTGAGGTTAGCATAATATTAACCAAAATAAGAACTAATTACTACAACAATTTATAGTGGAATTAATTTATTTGAAAGCCAAGGTCAAGGGATGCTGTAAGACATCTGCTTATTTACATGCATAAGTTCACGGTGCAGTTAATAACATATCTGGCTCCACTCCATCTTTCACTTGTTTAAGCAATATATATCTCTCTATTATTTTTTTTTGTTCATGGTTAGTTACTTTAATACACTTTGTATATTGATACTGCATTTTGTAAACAACTGTTCAATCACCATATGGAGAGGAACTATATAAGCTGTAAGCTTTCGTTCCAATCCTTTTTCGCTCTTAATGTTTGTACTGTTGCTTGTGTGCCTTACTTTATAGAATAAAATATGTTTAAATTTAAAAATTTAAATAGCTTCACTAAGTTATCGCAAAGGGGTGAAATACAAATAATCCCCAATGTATACAAATACCTTCTAGCTAATAATGCCAATGTAAGTTAAGTTTCACACTGACCTTAAGCTGAAAATCTAAACTCCATTGCCAATTTATTCATGAAATTGCTGTCAATAATGCCAATGTAAGTTAATGTCCAAACTAACTTTGTGCTGAAACCTCTAAATCTCAACTCCCACTGTATTCAGATACCAATTGCTGTAGATAATGCAACTTAGTTTATGTCCAACTATGCAAAGATCTAAAATTACACTCCCATTTAGTATGCGAGGCTGCATATTTTGAGAAACATTAACTGTGTTTAAGTACATTATACATCATGATGGTTTTGAGTTTGCATTCTTAACTTAAAAAGAAATAATGGTTTAAATACTAATTGAGGCATTCAAATTTTGCATACAAGCTAAAAAATATATTTTGAATAATAAAGCATAAATGCTTCCGAGTTTTTTGTTTTATTTGAAGTATGTTCTTAAATTATTCAACTTTCTGTTTTTGTCTTCAGGATGCACAAGACGAAGATGATTTAGGCCCCCTAGAAGCTCATGATGATAATGGTAGGTACTTGTGGCTTATTTATCTCTCTTTGTGGCCTATTGTCGGCATGTTTGGGCACAAAAGTAGATGAATAAACTTCTCCCATATCAACCACCTGTATGTAATCAATGAGTAAAACAATTTATGGCTATAGTGAAAACTTAAAAAATCTTCACCTCCGAAAGTGTCAGACTGATTTTCAAATTATTTTGTAGAAATGTTACTTAAGTGACCCACTCTCAGATTCCTTCAAGCCATGCTGATTGGTCGGAAAACATTGCCGCCAGGGGGCGGGGCTATTTTGCCTTATATGGCTATAGCGAAAACTTATAAAATCTTCTCCTCCGAAAGTGTCAGACCGATTTTCATATAATTTTTAGCTCACCTGAGCACAAAGTGCTCAAGGTGAGTTATTGTGATCGCCTTTTGTCCGTCGTGCGTCAACTTCTTCTCCTTGGTAACCAATGGGTCAATTGGGATGAAACTCCACAGAAAGCATCCTCTCAATGACCTTACCAGAATTCCTTCAAATTTTTGGGATCCATGCAGAACTCTGGTTTCCATGGCAATGAAACGAAAAAAAATTCAAATTCTTCTTCTCCCAAACTGGTTGGCAGATTTTCAAACATGTCGTAGAAATGTTCCTTGGACGACCCTCTATCAGATTCCTTCAAGCAATGTTGATTTTGCCTTATATGGCTATAGTGTCAGGCTGATTTTCAAATAATTTTGTAGAAATGTTCCTTAAGTGACCCACTATCAGATTCCTTCATGCCATGTTGATTGGTCGAAAAACAATGCCGCCACAGGGAGGGGCTATTTTGCCTTTTATGGCTATAGAGAAAACTTAAAAAATCTTCTCTGGCAAAGGTGTCAGGACAATTTTCAAATATTTTGTAGAAATGTTACTAGGGTGACACACTATAAGATTCCTTCAAGCCAAGTTGATTGGTCGGAAACTATGGTTGCCGGGGGCGGAGCTTATATGGCTATAGTGGGAAAAATATCAGGTGAGCGATCCAGGGCTATCATGGCCCTCTTGTTCAAGAATGTTCCTTAAGTGATCCACTTTCAGATTCCTTAAAGCCTGTTTGATTGGTCAAAAAACATGGCCGCCAGGGGTGGGCTATTTTGCCTTATTAGCTTAAGTGAAAACTTAAAAAATCTTCTCCAAAAGTGTCATGCTGATTTTCAAATAATTTTATAGAAATGTTCCTAGAGTGACCCTCCTATCAGATTCCTTCAAGCCAAGTTGATTGGTCAGAAACATGGCCGCCAGGGGCCTGGCCTATATAGCTAATGTGGGGGGGAAAATCAGTTGATCGATCCAGGGCCATCATGGCCCCCTTGTTTTTACAAAATATGTAAAGAAATAGTGTATGTGAGCTTTTTAAGTGTATGTATACAAACTTGATTTATTAAGATGAAAATCTCACTTTTGTAAACGAGTGCCTAATTTGTTGGCCCCCTTTTAAATGAGTTATTGAAGATAAGCTATCAAATGATATAGTCTTAGAGTGTTCTTTTATTAAATATTATTTGTTCTTTTATGATCAGTATGGAATTAAAGAAAATGTTTCAAGGGTTAAATAATAATTATCAATTATCCTGCCCAACATTATTTTTGTCTAGGCCATATATCCAATAAGACATCATTAAAGGCGAAGCAGAAAATACCTGTTAAAACTTGATTGTTTAAAGGTTGTTAAAATACTTCAGGAAGACCAGTTGCTGTTGTTAATCCATCTGCACAAATATCAGTGTGTGAACTTGAAAGTGATGATGATGGAATGGTGACTGATGATGAAAGTGTTGAAGTTTCATCAGAATCAAGCTATTTACCATCAGGAGAGGGTATGTATTCATGTATTACATAAATAGGGTGGCACAATATAATCTATCAAATGTTCAAAAAATGTTAATATTTAGGCCAGGTTTGTTAATTAGCTAAATTAATAATTCCTTTCTAATTTGTGGTCCTTGACATTCCTAGTTTACATCTTGTTTATCATCTATGGTATGTTATCAGAATTTGCAATTGTATCTCACAGAAAGTTCAGATAATGGAGATGAGGGAGCCTCTGACAATTCATCCGACATACTAGTAAATAAACCACAAACAGAGAAGAGAACATGGACACAAATGGAAAGGGAGGCTGCTAATGAAAACAGAAAAGCTGATGGGCCACCTACTAAAAAGAGGACTGTGGGGCCATCCACATCTAGAGAGTTGCTGTCGGAGACATCACCCAGTGAAGGAAATCAAACGTAAGATATTTTTAGGATACATTTCTTCATCTTTCTGTTATTTAGATAAATGGAACTACCTTTACCTGACTCTACTTGGCTGAAGAATAAACCACTAAAGAAGAGTTCTTGTAAACAAGAGGGCCATGATTGCCCTAGTTTGAGCACCTGAATTATACAATGTACCGAGATGCAAAACAAATCAAGAAAATTATTCTGAATGCAACCTCCAATTCCTTCATTTGGCCTAGTGATCTATAATTTTTGTTATTCCAACATGGACTAGATATCATCAAGACAACATTCTGACAAAGTTTCAATTTGCTCAATGTCAAAATGCAGCCTCTGGAGTTTGAACAATATTTTCCTTTTTGACTTAGTTTCTAACCCAATATGACACAATATAACCCATATTCGAACTTGACCTAGATATAATTCAGACAAAAATTTCAAACTGCTGAAGCAGTAAATGTGGCATTTAGAGAGTAAACAAGATTTTACTTAAATTTGACCTAGTGACCTTTTTGTTGACCCATCATGACCCATGTTCAAACTTGACCTACATATCATCAAGTCAAACATTCTAATAAAGTTTCAACATGCTCAAGTTGAAAATAAGGCCTCCAAAGTGATTTCCATTCAATTTGACCTAGTGACCTAGTTTTTGACCTGGCTTGACACATATTTGAACTTGGCCTAGAAATCATTCCTATAAACATATTCGGACTTGACCTAGATATCATTAATACAAACATTCTGACAAAATTTCAAACTACTGAAGCAAAAATTGCGGCCTCTAGAATGTTTACAAGATTTTCCTTCAAGTTGGCCAAGTGACCTAGTTTCTGACCCAATTTGATCTATATTCGAACTTGAACTAGATATAATTCAGACAAACATTCTGACAAAATTGCAGCTTGTAGAGTGTTAACAAGATTTTACTTCAATTTGACCTAGTGACCTACTTTTTAACCTGACATGACCCATGTTCTAACTTGACTTACATATTATCAAGACAAACATTCTGATTAAGTTTCAACATGCTCAAGTTGAAAATGTTGCCTCTAGAGTGTTAACAAGAGTTTACTTCAATTTGACCTAGTGACCTAGTTTTTGACCTCCAATGGCCCAGTTTCGAACTTGTCCAATATTTGATGGAGATGAATGTTCTGATAAACTTTCATGAAGATCCGATGCAAAATGTAGCCTGTATAGTGTTAACAAGGGCAAATGTTGACGACGAACGGACGCCGGACGAAATGTGATCACAATAGCTCACCTTGCTCTTAGTGCACAGGTTAGCTAAAAACAACAATGAGTAAACAAAAGGGTTTTCATAGTTATAGCTCAGAGATTCACATAAACTTATAATATGAAATGACAACACACTGTAACAATGGCTTCACAGCATTAATCAAGTAGTCTACTCTCTCCTTAACAAATATTTATTAGAATGTATCATTTTGCATACTGGTTTGATGGGGTCCTGTCTTATCTGTGTGATCTGCTAATCTATTTCAGAGATGCTGCTGTTGACGATACATTGGATGTACAAGAATGGAAGAAATCATGTTATAGAAATGGTAATGCTCTTCACGAAACCGATATATTTGAAATCTTAGCATGTTTATTACGTGGTGTTGGCATGTATGGTAAATTGCATTTACCAATTTTTTTTAATTGTATGAATATTAGCTTTCTTGTCAACATAAGCATATCTTGAAACCTAGGTTTGGGCCTCACTGATGTGCCCAGTAAGAGGTTAATTTGTCAAGTGTCACTTGCATTCACAGTTTGTGTGGTAAAGCCAGGAAAATGCCTTAAAGGAATCTTTAACAATCACCTTTTCTGAAACCAAAAAGGCTAGAGCTTAGATATTTGGTATATAGCATTATCTAGCATTGTCTAGAGCTAAGATATAAATTTGGTATTATATAGTGGTCCTTATCTGCAAATGGCTGGAGCTTAGATATTTGGTGTGTAGCATTATCTAGTTACCCTTTATAAAGTTCCTTATTATATATTCTGCACAGCTGATGTCCCAACATATTTTGTATTAACATTTCAGTTCATATTGAACCTTACCACTCCAAAGATGGCAAGAGGAACTATTCAAAAACAGCCTACTGTTTTTACTGCAAGAATATGTTCAAGTCGAAAATGGCCAAACACCTATTTGCTATCCATCTAAATGAAATAAGGGTGAAGGCAATTCGTCCAATGGAGCTGAAGAGCAAGGCAAGAAAAGCGGGGATGCAGAAACTGATTAATGAGGGCAACTTTATGCATAATGCAGAGGTAAACTTTATTTTATCTATGGAATTATTGTTATCCCTCCCACTGTCAAAGTGTATTGAAGACTTGAGCATCATGTGTAGAATCTGATCGGAGGCGGGTAGTGATTCTCAGATGAACTGAAATAACTGTAATGACCATACTGAGAACGATGCAATACTTTACTGTGATTACAACACAGACTGAATATTAAATAGTTAATGCATCAATAATCATACCATTGTCAGTTTTGAAAGAATTTCAAGGAATGTCCATGCTTTTTAGCTCACCTGAGCTTTACTCAAGGTGAGTTATTGTGATCGCCTTTTGTGCGTCGTCCGTCGTGCGTCAACTTCTTCTCCTCAGTAACCAGTGGGTCAATTGGGATGAAACTTCACAGAAAGCATCCTCTCAAT
>JAUELF010283184.1:0-10351 GCA_031471495.1 Clinocardium nuttallii | reverse complement strand
CTGGGGGTATTCATCACCTTCAGTGATATTTCTAGTTTTTAATAAATGCCGAAATTCAGAACAATTGTAAACAATATGCTGTCATTTGAAGTGACATCGCACTTCGTTATGTACGAATACAAAAACAGCATACATGCTGTGATTCGGCTATTTATGTAACTAGTTACATCATATGATATTTATATTACTGCTTTATGCCACTCCTGGAGTGCAAGTTATGTTATAAATATATATAAATAAATCAAATTGATGATACTTGAGATTTTTACCCAAGCTAATTTTTATATTCATTGCCATCCCTACTTCTTGCCTATTTTCCAATCAAACAAACTTGGTATGCAGATAATTTGTGACCTGCAGTACACCAGATGGATAACTCTTAGTGTGCCTTTTATTTGCTTTATCCCCCTTTGGTAATGTTTCTTAAACAACAAATTCCTGCAAGTGACAGATTTGTTCCTTGGAAAGCTCTTGTATGAAAATTCTACTTCAAATTTCCGTGTTTCAGGTTTTTGTTCAAAAGTTTTGATGGCACGTAGTTTACAATTATTGGTGGTTTTATTAGACTTTATGCAAGTTTACAATTATTGGAGGTTTTATTAGACTTTATGCCATGGCTTTGTCAGAGTCACCCTTTCCCACATATAGATGCTTTCTGATGCATCTGCAGTACACGTCTAGAAAATATGGTGACAAAAGGAGCAATTGCGCAAAACGATAAATTTATTTTTTTGTCACAATGTCTTCAATTCTTGCAGTATTAAAACGTTCATTGATAAAGATTTTTCATTATTTTCAAAGCTGTATGCTGCAGATTTGATATATGTGGGAAAGCTGTAACTAACCTTCCTTATTTTACTGTTTGAAGACATTGTGGCAAAAGAAAATTACATATTATGAGCAATTTCTCCTTTTGCTGAAATTTCTTCAAATACGACATGTTCTTACTTTACAGGCAGTATTAAATGAGAATGCTCAACACAATATACAAGAACTGCTGTTAGAAAACAAGATGTTGAAGGAAGCACTGACACAGTTCAGATCTAGCGGAGCCACTCCCCAGCCAACTTCTGTAGGGGAAGGTTAGTTCTGGTTTAAATGTTATAGTTGATTGATAGATTTGGGTTTAACCCTTTCCCACAATCTCAAATCTCAATAAAAGATAGCTTAATTGTTCAATAAAGTTGAAAACATTTTGGCCAAAGGAGAAATTGCTCATTATGAGCAATAGTATATATTTTCAATAGTCGTATTCTTAAAATGTTAAATTTTCAAATGTTGTCTGAGCAGCTATTGCGTCAAAATGCATCTGCAGGTTAGAAAGGGTTCATTAGTCTCCTCGTGGACAACCCTGTTCCCATTCCTATTCCCACTTCCAGACGCATTATGAGGCAGCGAACAACTTTGAAAACATTTTGGCCAAAGGTGAAATTGCTCATGATGAGCGATTTCTCCTTGGCCACAATGTTTTCAACTTTATTTAACAATAAAGTAATCTTTTATGGAGATTTTTCAGGTTTTTGTCACTGTTTTCTGCCGCAAAAGGTTTCATGTGGGAAAGGGTTAAAGTTTCCCCAGTGGACAACCCATTTTAAAACATTTAAAACATCTTTGAGACATTACTTGAATGGTTTCTCAGATGTCATCTGGGGTATTAGTATCTTCGAATATTGACAGGGATTAACTTCTTTCCTGTTCCGGCAACATGGGTGTGTTTTGATTATTTCTAGAGAGCTTGAGACCTTCAGAAAATGTCAGCATGGGGAGATGAAAAATGAAAATTCTACAAGTACGTGCACAATTGTGAAAATTGATGAACAAGCAATCTGCATATTTAATTATGTCTCCCCCCCCCTGTATACAGGGGAGATATATTGTTTTTGTCCTTGCTGTCAGAGTGTCTGTCTGTCTGTCCCAAATCGTGTCCGCTCCATATCTCCAAGACAGCTTGAAGGATTTTCATGAAACATGAGTCACATGTTCACCTCATCAAGGCGAGTTGCAGAACCTATGTCTCGACTATATTGTTTCAAGGTCAAGGTCATGATTGAAGGTCAAAGGTTTGAGGCTTTATTTTGTGTCCGCTCCATATCTCCAAGACGGCTTGAAAGATTTTCATGAAACATGAGTCACATGTTCACCTCATCAAGGCGAGTTGCAGAACCTATGTCTCGACTATACTGGTTCAAGGTCAAGGTCATGATTGAAGGTCAAAGGTTTGAGGCTTTATTTCGTGTCCGCTCCATATCTCATAGACAGCTTGAAGGATTCCATGAAACTTGGGTCACATGTTCACCTCATCAAGTTGATGTGCAAAATCCATGTCTCGACCATAATGGTTCAAGGTCAAGGTCACCCTTGAAGGTCAAAGGTTTGAGGCTTTATTTCGTGTCCGCTCCTATTTCTAAGACAGCATGAAGGATTTCTAAGAAACTTAAGTCACATGTTCACCTCATCAAGGCGATGTGCAGAACCCATGTCTTGACCATACCGGTTCAAGGTCAGGCTTGAAGATCAAATGTTTGAGGCTTTATTTCTTGTCCGCTCCATATCTCCAAGATGGCTTGAAGGATTTTCATGAAACATGGGTCACATGTTTACCTCATGAAGGCGATGTGCAGAACCCATGTCTCCACTATACTGGTTCAAGGTCAAGGTCACACTTGAAGGTCAAAGGTTTGAGGCTTTATTTTGTGTCCTCTCCATATCTCAAAGACAGCTTGAAGGATTTTCATGAAACTTGGGTCACATGTTCACCTCATTAAGGAGATATGCAGAACCCATGTCTTGATCATACCGGGTCAAGGTCACGCTTGAAGATGAAAGGTTTGAGTTTTTATTTTGTGTCCACTCAATATCTCCAAGACGGCTTGAAGGATTTTCATGAAACTCAGGTCACATGTTCACCTCATTAAACCGATGTGCAGAACCCATGTCTCGACCACCCCGGATCAAGGTCACGCTTGTTATTATTATTCTTTACTTTTGTTTGTCCGAGCAGAAGTCAGAAACTACTTGAAGGAATTTATTGTAACTAAACTTACTTGGAACATAAATAGATTGTAATGTGAAGTTGTGCACTTTGCAAGAATTATAACTGAGTTATCTCTCCTTGTTCAATATTTTAATAGTTATTGACAAACTGAAATGGGGAGACATATGTTTTTTTACAAAAACAATCCAGTTTGATATTGGAAAGGGTTATGACTTATCTACAATTCAATGGGGCACCTTTAACTATTTGCAAACTTATGCAAACAGTATGGATCCGGGTTAGGCCCCACTAAACGTAGAGGCTGATCTGAGATGCAAACTGTTTGATATTCTGATTCTGTTTCAGTAAAGAGCTTGGGGAATAATAAAAAACAGAATGTTTATTATTATCACTTTTAATAAACAAGTTTACGAAGATGATATGCTGTGCTGAGTTAACGAGTTTATTTAAAATGATGATAAATAAACACTATAGATATAAAGTGATTTATGAGGCGTATTTAAAAAAACAAAAGAACATGAAATTTGCTGGATTTGGTGCCAAAGAGATTAACGTTATATAAAGTCAAACCGCTGACGTGGCTTCATTTTCATAGTTATTTTAAAACATTGTGAACAATTTTTTTTTTTAAAAGGGAAGAATGAACAATTTCTGCATTTGCTACAATGATTTCAACTGGATTCAATAATACTACTATTATATTTTCTATATTTTGGTCTTGATAATTTCTAAGTCATCTGGTGCAGAATTATTGTATGTGGTAAGAGTTAAGTAATGGGATTTTGACACTCCCAGAGAGGTCTTAATGTGATAAGATAGTTTACAAAAAGTTTGAAGATGAGTATATTAGAACTAAATTATAAGATGTATATATATTGGTATATTTCGGCAGCCCTTTAGATCATTCATCTGAGCCAAAGAATCAATGTGATCTATCCTGCTCACTCTCTGTCAGTTGTCTGTCGTCCGTCATTGTCACTAACTTAAAGCTTTAAATAACATCAGCTTTACCACAGGACCAATTTCAACCAAACTTCACAGGAATGATCCTTTGGTGGCCAACATTCATAATTGTCCAAAGATTTAAATTCTATAAAGACAACAGAAAGGGAGAAAAGTCTGGACTTTTAAATTAATCTCTCTGGTTGTCCGATTCGATTATAAATAGGTAGCAATAGTCCTTAGTGACCCTCTACAAAGATTGTTTAAGCCAAATGTATTGGTTGAAAAACATGATTGACAGATGCCATCAGAATTACAATGTCTTATTTGATTCAACCAAACGTTTTTTGAATGTATAGGTGGTGGTCCTCTTTTAAATTGTTCAAGGATCTAATTTCTAGTTTTATTATAAATGACCAATACTGATAAACAGTTTTCATTTTTTCAGTTCATTTCCACTCTGGATCAAATTTTATCTTTATTAGCTATTTAGCAGTTGTATTTGCTACTAAACTATCATTCAGGTGATCGATTTAGAGCAATGGTGGCCCTCTTGTTGGATGTGCTAATTGTGTTTTAGCTCACCGAAGTACGAGGTGAGCTTTTGTGATCACTCGCCTATCGTCGCCATCGTCGTCGTCTCTGTACGTACGTCTGTTAACAATTTCATACAAATGAATTCTCCTACTTAACCAATGGACTGATTTCAAATTAACTTCACAGGAATGTTTTTTATGTGGTCCTCTTTTTAAGTTGTCACAATAGTTTAATTTTAGGTAGAACTTTGGTTGCTGCAAAAACGGGAAAATTCCTGATTTGAAAATGTTTTTGCACAAATGTTCCTTTCCCTAGCTCTACCAAGATTGTTCTAACAAATCTTGTTAAACCATTAGAGGCCGCAATTTTGCGTCAGCAGTTCGAACATGTGTCATATTGGGTCAGAAACTAGGTCACTAGACCAAATTAAAGGGAAATCTTCTTATCCCTCTTAAGGCGGCGTTTTTACTTTGAGCGTGTTGAAACTTTATCAGAATATTTGTCTTAATGCTTTATAGGCCAAATTCAAATAAGGTCACTCGGCCAAATAAAAGAAAATCTTGTTATCACAGTAGAAGCGGCCGCATTTTATGCTTCAGCATTTTCAATACAGGTCAGAATGGGGTTTTAGCTCACCTATGCACGAAGAATGTTTTTTCCTTTCACATTTTCCCTCTTCTCAAACCTTCCTGCAGCCCCAAACGACTTCAATTGTTTAACTCATCTGTGTACGAAGGTGAGCTATTGTGATCCTGTTTCGTCCGGCGTCCGTCTGTTCACGTTTTCCTACAAACCACTTTTGCTCATAAACCAATGCACCAATTGTACAATTATTGCACAGATATGGTGGTCCTCAAAGGTGTTCATATAGTTCCATTCCATGTAAACTTCTTGTTCAAAACCACTGTTCCGAATTGAAAACTAGTGTTTAGCTCCACTGGCTGAAAGCCAGTCGAGCTTATGTCATGGCGAATTGTCCGTTGTGCGTCTGTGCGTTAGCTTTTTCCTTTAAACGACTTCTTCTTCCTAAACCACTTGGCCAATTTGGTTGAAACTGTGTAGAAAGCATTCTCTCAATGTCCTCTACTAAATTCCTTCAAAAAAAAATATCCATTCAAAATTCTGGTTTCTATGGCAACCGAAAGAAAAAAATAGTTAAAACTTAAAAAATCTTTTTCTCCAAAAATGTCCGGTCGATTTTCAAATTATTTTGTTGAAATGTTCCTTGGGTGACCCTTTATTAGATTACTTCAAGAAATGTTGATTAGTTGAAAAACATGGCCGCTAGGCTATTTTGCCTTATATGGCTATAGTGAAAACTTAAAAAATCTTCTTCTCCGAAAGTGTTTGGCCGATTTTTGAATAATTTTGTAGAAATGTTCCTAGAGTCTATCAGATTCCTTCAAGCCATGTTCATTGGTCGAAAAACATGGCCGCCAGAGGGTGGGGATATTTTGCCTTATATGGCTGTAGTGAAAACTTAAAAAATCTTCTTCTCCAAAAGTATCAGGCCGATTTTCAAATAACTTTGTAGAAATGTTCTTTGGGTGACTCTCTATCAGATTCCTTCAAGCAATGTTGATTGGTTGAAAAACATAGCGGCCAGGGGGAAGGGCTGTTCGGAGATTTGGCTGTAGAGCGATACTGGCCCTCTTTGGCCTCTTGTTTACAAATGTTTCTTGTTCAAATTATTCCGATCCGTTGAAAAACATGGCCGCCAGGGGGCGAAGCTTGTTTTCCTTATATGTACATTGTTAACTCTTTAATAATCTCTTGTTCAAAAGTACCGGCCCGATTTAAATATAGTTTGGCACAATTGTTCCTTTTGGGACCTTCTATCAAGGTTGTTCAAATTATTTCAATCCGTCGAAAAACATGGCCGTGGCGGGGCTTGTTTTCCATATATGATCGTTGTAAACGTTCAAAAGAACCTGCCCGATTTTAAAATAATTGGGCACAAATGTTCCTTTGGTGGCCCTCTACCAAGATTGTTAAAATTCTTTCGATCTGATGAAAAACTCGGCAATCAGGGGGCGGGCTTGTTTTCTTTATATGTAATTTAAGGAAAACTTTAATAAAAAAAATATTCTTGTAATAAATCGCTGGCCCGATTCGATAATAATTTGGCACAAATGTGCTTTGTCTGACCTGACCCTCTACCAAGGTTGTTCCTTATTCTTCTGATCGGTTTAAAAGGTTGACTACCAGGGTTGTATAGAGTAAAGATTTGAAAACTATTGAAGTTCTATTAAATCAGCTGAGAGATAAAGCTCGTGTAAACGATTTATATCTTACTTTATACTATTATTGATATTTCTTCCCCTTGAATGCAGCTGCAGTAGTTGAATTTTGAAAACATATATACGAGTGTAATGAGAAATTTATCATTTTGCCACATAATACAATGTCATTGTTTTCAACTTTATTAAATAATCAAATTTTCATTTATATAAACTTCCATTTTAGCTCTTTTGAGAACAATGATTGTCCTTTGTTGTGCATCGTCCGTTCGTCAACATATTCTCCTCTGTAACCAGTGGATCAATTGGGATGAATATTTACAGGATGAATCCTCTCAATGTTCTCAACATGATTCCAACAACGTTTTTATCCATGCAGAATTCCAACGTCCATAGCAACCAAAATTAACTTTTCAAGATTTTCTCCTCTCAAACTGGTTTGCAGATTTTCAAATAATTTGGAGAAATAATCTGTTTGAGACACTCTTTCATATTCCTTCAAGCCATTTTGAGTGATCGAAAAACACTTACGCCAGGATATTTGGCAATTTTCCCTTAAAATGCTATAGTGAAAACATTAAGATCTACTCCTTTGGCAGTATATGGTCGATTTGTAAATAGTTTTAAGTAATTGTTCCTTCGGCGACCGTCTATCAGATTATTTCGTGCCATGTCGAATGGTCGGAAAACATGGCCATTAGTGGCAGAGCTGTTTTGCATTGTATGGCTTTGTGAAAGCTTTAAAAATCTTCTCCACCCAATCTGATTTTAAAATAGTTTTGTAGAAATGTTCTTTGTATGACCTTCTATGAAGCCATATTGTCAGGATGAAAAACTTTGCCGCCATTGTTGTTGGCTTGACAAATCACATTGAAACTCGGGTGAGACATTCAGGGCTATGATGGCTCTTTTCTTTGCCTATGTTTAGATCACCTGAGCCAAAGCTCAAGGTGAGCTTTTCTGGTCACTTTTCGTCAACATTTAGCTTTAAACATCATTTTCTCCTTAATCACTGGACCAATTTCAACCAATCTTCGGTGGCCCTCTTTCAAACTTGTTCACAAAGATTTAAATTCCATTGAGAACTTTGGTTGCTGCGGAATCAGAAAAGGAGCAAAATTTCGAAAACTTAAAACATCTTCTTGTCTGAAAGTAGAAGGCCAAGGCCTTTAATATTTAGTATGTAGCTTCATTTAGGAGACCTTTACCAAGATTGTTCAAATAATAGCGCCGGGGCCACTTGTTTTACATAGACTCGTATAGGGAAAACATCTTCTTGTCTAAAAGTAGAAGGGCAATTGCCGTTGCTATTTGGTATGTAGCTTCATGTAGTGGACCTCTACCAATATTGTTTAATTTATAGACCTTGGGTCAAAGATTACTCCTCCCAGTGGGGTCACTTGTTTTACAAAGACTTGTATAGGGAGAAACTTTAAAAATCTTTTTTTCTGAAGGTAGAATGCCAAGTTCTTTGATATTTGGTATGTAACTTCATCTAGTTGACTTCTTCCAAGATTGTTTAAATTATAGCCCTGGGGTAAAACATGGCCCCATCCCGGGTCACTTGTTTGACATAATATAATACTTGTGTATGGAACAACTTTAAAACATCTTGTTTAAAAGTTTATATTTGAAATCTAACTTCATCAAGTGGACCTCTACCAAGATTGGTCGAATTATAGCCATGGTGTCGAAAATAACCCCACCCTGGGGATCACTTGTTTTACATAGACTTGTTTAGGTAAACACTTTAAACTATTCAGGTGACCATCTTGGTCCTCTTGATTTTTTAAATTATGCTAGATGTGTTTGGTAAGAATAGAACGGCAAACATTGTGGAAAAGGGAGAACTGATTTATTGCAGCATCATTTTCCGTCGTCTTTTTAAGCTGACGGTTCTTAATTATCAGAAGTTCTGTTGTAATGCCGACGAAAACGATTGGGGGGTGCATCATTACCTGCGGTCTGTGGAAAATAGGGTATTTCTCTTTCGTATGACGTAGGTATTATCCCTGTGATAAGTGCTTTCTAGTAACACATGTGTTGTGACCTGGACCATTTATTTTCATTTTTAAAATCATCAATATTCTCCTGGAAACGTGTATATCCTTCAGACGATTCGATCAACAAGCAGTTCGGATGTCTTCAACGATAAAAAACAAATTGAACAAACAAAGAATATTGTTAATCTATCAGATATGAACAATCAATTATACATGTACATGTCATACAATTAATTTTCTTTCTCTTTATCTCGCAAGTAAAGGGTAATAAACGAAACTTAATTATGACAATGTTTCATATTTATTCCTAAATACATGGTTGAAACACAAAAGATCAATATAATGATCCTGTGCATATATACAAAGGGAAGTCAATATGAACATAGGTTTAAAATATTCCAACACTATGTTTTGTAATACAAATAGTGCACTGTGCCGAATGATTAGTTTCGAACAAGTAAAAACATCCTTTACAAATAGATGTGACAGAACTCGTATGAAAGGGCAATACTACCTTTACAAGTACTTTAATATCTTTACAAGTACTTTAATATCTTTACAAGTACTTTAATACATTTACAAGTACTTTAATATCTTTACAAAGTATGAGTCGTCGGGACTCGTAAACTGACTATCAAGGGAGTCCACATAGAAAACACCGAGTCCTTTGTACTACATGTATAACATAATTACTTTTGTGGAAATATTAGGAGTTTCTTGGACTCGAAGGATTCGTAATATTGATTCCTTGATAAATATTGTGAGTACAGGGACTCGCAGGTAACACACACACAAGAAAGGGTGGTAAACAGATCCTTACCCTGCTGAATTCAGACAACCTGCATCACCTACCCTGCTTGTTGACACGTTCTTACCGATTTATTGAATAGCCATTACTAAAAACTGATGAATATCAGAACAATGTAGAGCAAGATGAGTCTACACGAATGAACATTCTGAAATTGGTCCACATTATTCACAATCATAGTTTAACCCTTTCCCACATACAACACTTATTCAGCAGACGACTTTGAGTACATACCCGAATAAATGGGAAACTCCCTTGAAATGAAAATACAATCATTGATCATATGAGTTGAACATATGGTGACAACAGGATAAATTGCTCCTTTTTTCGCAGTGTTTTCAAAATGCCGTCTGCTACAGAGGCGTTAAAAAGCGTCTATTTGAGAGAAAGGTTAAATTAAGCGATGCGAATGTTGATTAAAATCTTTCACAACAGGATGGTGTTTTTGTCTTTACTGCGCTTACGACATCATTTCAGTCATATAACGACATCGGTATATTACCAGTACCACTGTTAAGCACACGTCTTTGATATGACCCTACCGGAAATCTTACCTTGGTAACCCACACACGAGCTACAGCTGGATAAGGAAACCGGATATCTTACCATGGCTACCCACGCACGAGCAACAGCTGGATAAAGAGACCGGATATCTTACCCGGGTTACCCACACACGAGCTACAGCTGGATAAGGAAACCGGATATCTTACCTTGGCTACCCACGCACGAGCTACAGCTGGATAAGAAGACCGGATATCTTACCGGGTTACCCGCACACGAGCTACAGCTGGATAAGGAGACCGGAGATCTTACCCGGGTAACCCAC